>SRQA01000134.1:0-35308 GCA_018360365.1 Claviceps citrina
TCTTAGAAGATACAACTGAATAGAACCCCCTTATGTGTACACACCTTTTACCTACGGTTACGCGTAACCCACAGGTATCTTTTACCTGTGCTCATCCAACAATTAGGAAGGTGCAAATTGCATTGCTAAGAACTTCACTCTAGGAGCTTCATTTTTATTATAGAAAGCTTTATTTTTATTACTAATTATCACATCACAATCGTGGGCGATCGACTTTTTGGTAGGGGACGTGTAGTGTGGTGGAAAATGGTTGACATTATTACCCCTCTTTTGGAGCAAGTTTTTTCACTTAGCAATATTACTTATTAGCTCCTTCTAATTTTGCAAGTTTAGAGCCTTCTTTGTAATTATATTATTCCTTCACTTCTTGGGGGGGTTTTTGCTCTTATCATCATCTTCATAATTGATCACTTCTTCTGGTGCTTTCGTTGAAGACCGTCTTTTCTCCATGAACCATGAGGATCTGGCGCGCGCTGGATCCGTAGACCGAAGGCCCGGTCTCGTATGTACGTCCCCCCCCCCCCCCCCCCTCTCCCCCTTTTTTTTTTTTTTTCTCCTTCTCTCGTCTCCCCTTTGACATTTGTTGGGGTCTTTTCTTTTTCCCCTTCGAGACGCCCAAGATCCAAAATCCTGTGTGAATGGAGATCAAACGCAGACTACGCGCCACCTCTCTTGGCAGATGGATGGATGGGGGAAAAGGAGAGGGGGGGAAGTTTTAAACTGCCCAGCTCAATAAGCGAGGGAAGCAGGTATTTTTCGTACTTTGCTCCAACCTACCCGGTTGTTCATTTGTAAACGGGTTTCTTCCATCTTGGGTGAAACGAAGCATGCTATTTTTTTTTTTGCAACCATAGACAAATGATATTGAAAAAACACCTCAACTACCTCTAACAGAGCGAAATGGTCCAACTTCAGTCCAAGGTCTTCATTCCGCCCTAGCCCACCGCTGTATTTGGTGCAAATGGAAATAAAAGCCTGCAACATTAGACAAAGCACATGCCAAAGCCGCTTCCACATACACACACACACTCTCTCTCTCTCTCTCTCTCTCTCTCTCTCTCCTCACAAAGTAGTCGTGTTCGACCTCTTGTCCAAAATCTCCGCCGCCAGCGCCCGTAGACTCACCGCCTGCGTAATGGAAGTCAGGAGCAGCTCCACGCCCGTCTCCCGGCGGATCCAGTTCCGCAGCTCGACTGAGACGAGCGAGTCCAGGTTGTACGACGCCACCGGCGCATCGGGCGGGATCTCCTCGCGATCCATGATGGCCATGGCGGCGACCTTGGCGACGAGCGCGTCCGTCAGGCCCTCCAGCGGATCGTCCGCCGTGGTCCACGACGTGGAGGAGCTGTCCGCGCCGGCCGCCCCGCCGTACTTCTGCTTCAGCTTGTCGAGCCGGAGGCGCTCAATCGCGTGGACCGGGTGGATGTAATCCCAGGGCCCGTCCAGGACCGTCTGGCCATCGACCTGTAGCTTGAAGACGGTGGCCTTGCCGCCGTGGCAGAACTGGGGCAGCTTGCACACGAGGCACTTGACAATGGTTCGGATGTTGGCCATGGTCAGCGTTGCGCCGAGCGTCTGCTGGAGCGTGTTGCCGAGGCTTCTGTCCGCCACGTAGCCCACGTCCATGACGACGGGCAGGCCGATGGATACTGTGTATTGGCCGCGGGCGTTGCGGTACTGGGCAAAGGCGTCGTAAAATGCCTGGCTCGGGGTCAGTGACTGGACAGAACCGCGTCGTGGGGAGGACCACTGGACAAAGTCTCGCGGACGACAAGTGCTTACCGCTGTTCCGGCGTAAATGGCCTGGCCGCCGTTTCCGCAGTCTCCGAGAAAAGACCCAAGAGCAATGAAGAAATCGAGGTTGTCTGGCATCAGCTCGTCAAGGTTCCACGCACCCTGAACTCTCGGCCCCATGACAGTCTCCCAATCTTCATGCGTGGCATTCTCGAAAAGTTTGTCCTGTAAAACCAGAGAGAGGTTGGTATGAATGAGAAAGAGGACAAGGGGGGGCGTGGGGGGTTCATCACTTACACTGAGCAGAAGGGCACTGTGTATCACACCGCAAACTGGGGGCAGGTCCTGGATAGACTTGACAGCCATTTCGAGCTGCTCGCGAGATCCAACATCACACGCAAACGCTCGGACCGTCACGTCCGATCCCCGGTATTTCTCCAGCAACTTCCTGACCTCGGGACCGGAACCGCCGCTACGGCCCAGGAGGAGAATGTTGCGAGCTCCATTCTCAATCAGCCAATATGCCAGGTTCAGGCCGATGCCTCGGGTCCCGCCCGTGATGAGGTAGGTTGCGTCAGTCCTGAGCAAAACGGGTGTGGGCCGCAAGGCACTTTCCGCCATGACCTGTTCGTCCGGGCCCAAGGTGATGACGACCTTGCCCGTATTGTCACCGGCCTTGAGCTTCCGCAGGCCCGAGGAGAACTGGGACATGGGCAAGACTGTCACCGGTTGGATCGGGACGACGACGCCAGATTGCATGAGCCGCAAGACCTCGTTCAGTACCTCCTTCACCTCGTCAGGTCTATGCTGATACAGATCGCGGATATCGATGCTGCTGAGAGAAACGTTCCTCTCGAATGCCCTCATGGGCAAGCTGTTGTCTTGCAGGGCGGCCTTCTTGTCGATTTGCACGAATCGGCCAAACCGAGCGGCCAACGCCCAGGTTTCGGCCAGTCTCTCTCCGCCAAGCGAGTTCACAATGACATCGACACCTTTTCCTCCCGTTGCGCACAGAATGCCGTCTCTGAATCGGGCGGCTGCACGGCTGGAGAAGATCTGTTCAGCAGGAACACCCAGTGATTTGTTGAGATACTCCCTCTTCTCGCTTGTGCCCGCAGTGGCAAAGATTCGAGCGCCAATGTGCCGCGCAATCGCGACGCACGCCTGGCCCACCGCGCCGGCGGCTGAGTGGATGAGCACAGTCTCGTTCTTCTGAAGACGAGCTGTTCGAATGAGGGCCAATACTGCGAGAGAATAGGCAAGCGGCATGCTGGCCGCGTCTGTGCTGGTCATGTTGGCGGGGACCCGGGCAGCGTGCCAAGCTGGCATCTTCTTGTACGTCGAGAACGCGCCGCCCTCCGGGGAAAGGAAGAGGACCCTATCACCAACTTGCAAATCAGACACGCCGGCACCCAGCCTGACCACCTGGCCGGCGCCGTCGTATCCAGGCGGAGCCCAGGGGATGGCACCAAGCACGAGATCAAGATCACGGTGGCTCAGGCCCACTGCCTCGACTTGAACAACGATTTCGTCATCGGCGACTTGCTGTTGCAAGGCTTCGTTTCTGCGAAAGTAGATGGAGTCAGAGCTACCGGCCACATCAATCGTCATCTCCAGAGCGCGGTCGCCAATCCACATGTTTTGCTCCTTGCGGAAAGGAACTTGTTGTTCCACGGCAAACCGCTCCTTGGAGTCTCTGAGCAATCGCATGCGAGGCACGTGAATGCTTCCGTTGTGCCACACAAAGTCCTGATCTTGAGAGCGCGTAATTTCAGGATCCACCAAGGTTCTAACCAACTTGAGAATCCCCGAGACTCCTTGGTCGGTGCATGGCATTTGATCGAGGAAAAGTAGGCTCTTATTGTCGGCTTCGATCCGTAGCGAGCGGAGCATGCCCTTGATCATTTTGGTCTCAGGCTTGTCACCCTCGGGAATCACCCACAATAGCCCCTGATTATACACGAGCAGGTCTTTCAGAGCTTCGAATTTCTCGGCAGAGACGTTCTGAAGGATTGAGTTTTCGGCCGAGTCAATCACGACATAGTATGAGTTGGCCGACGATTCTATTTCGGTAAACGGCTTCGTCTCGACCGGAAGACCCAGGCGATCGGAAATGGCATCGGCCACTGCCTGAGCAAAGGCCACTTCTTCATCGCTCATGAACGGCCCACAGATGGTGATGGATCCAGCAGGTGTCGCTTGCGTCACTTTCTTGGAGCACATGATGCTCAAGGTCGAGCCGTCCAAGCCAGTCTCACCCTGAATGCAGGCGTCAATGCCCGAGAAGCCAGTGTCGAGGAGCAGACGACTCCAGACTTCTGTAGACATCATGGGGCCCTCCATGGGGTCGCGGTAATCGTCTTGGGCGTACCACCAACCAGGAAGCAAGACGAATGGCATGGCCAGGGCTGGATGGCGGTTTCCTTCCAGCACAACCAGTTTGCCGCTTGGTTGCAGCAAACGCCTCAAGTTACCCATGGTGGTTGGCATATGCTGAGTCGCGTGGAGCACATTGGCAGCAATCACGATATCAAATCCGGCAGCCTCAAATCCCTGATCCAGGGGATCCTTGCTGATGTCGAGCTTCTTGAACGTGATGCGCTGCGACCAGCGGGCCAGCTTTGTCTTTGCGCCTTCGAAGAACCCAGAAGATATGTCGGTAAAAGTGTAGTTGAGGAATGCGCCTTGTTTCGTCGTCCTGGACAAGGCCTCAAGAACCGGCAGCGTCGTGCCAGCAGTGCCGGCCCCGATTTCCAAGATGCGCAGGTTCGTTTCGAGGTTGGAGTAACTGAGGACAATGTCACCAAGGATCTGACTCATACGCTCATTCATCAGATCGGCTTCGTAATGGCGAGTGAGCAGGCCATCTGCGAGCATGAGCTCGAGCGGTTCTACTTCACCCCGCAAGATGGACGGCAGTCGCTCGCCTACAACGCATAGCATCTGGCCCTGGGCATCATGCCTTCGAACCTCTTCCAGCAGAGCGGTCGGCTCATTGTCGAACTTGGTCTTGTTCTTGGCGACGTACCGCTCTGCCCAGCCCACGAAACGGCCAAGATGCGTCGGCAGGACAGAACGGTCATCTGCAGCGGTATCTTGCAATCCCCTGTAAAGGTAGTATGCTGCCACTGTTTCCAGGTCCCTCTTGTGCTGGAGTTCGGCATCGTCAAAGGTTCCCACTGGAAATGTCTTCGCCACATTCTCCGGTCGCATAAAGTCAATTCTGGGAAGCAACTCCCAGGTCCAGTTATCGGGAAAGTCATTCATGGGGTCCGCTTCTTCGTCAGCCGATCCGATGGAGCGGAACGTCAACGACTCCCATTCTGCAACAGGAGTGAGTGTGCCATTCGCGTGTCTGGCGAAAGCAGCCACGCTGATCTGCATGCGACCGCCCTTGAAATCGTAATTGAGCAAGCGTGTGACAACGTCGAAGCGTTGTTTGGGATTCGCAGGAATTGCGTTTGAGATTCGGAACCGGCTGATGTAGTTGGGCATTTGGGCTGGCCTCCGTCCATCATCCGTGATTTGAAGCGGACCGCCTCCCTGGAGAAAGCCATCCAGAGTTGGCGGGTCGACAGTAACTTGAGAACCATAGTTAGGCCCTGGTTGTCCAAGTGATGACCCAATGTCACGAAGATGATGCTCCAAAACCGTGTAGCCTTCACCTTCGAAGAATCGAGTCGAATTGCAGAACGTTGGGCCATATCGTGTGGCTCGCACACCCGCATACTCGTACGCCTTTGCAACATCGTGCTCAATCAGATCAGCAGTCGTGTCTACGTCTCTCAGGGCCGCCTGCATTGTCGGCGTGTCGGTGGTCATCTCTTCCATGTCAGGCTCAATTCGGCCGTATGCGTGTATAGTCCATCCGGTTGCTTCTGTCCAGGAAGAAATCTCGAATGACCAAGTTGTTGATGAGAAAGTCTCGGTCCCGGTTGCCAATGGCCATATCTTCGTGACTAGTTCCACTGGCTTTTCTTCCTGAATTTCGAGCCTTGCCACCGCATGGAAGTCTTGGATGAGGAAGGACGCTGCTGGAGAAGTGACAGTTCGTCTCGCAGCCTCGATGGCGCAGGACATGTACCCTGTCATGGGGAAAATGACAACGCCGGCTACCACATGGTCGCGAAGCCAAGGTATCTCGTCAAGGTTGAAGACTTGTCTGTAAGCACGCTGCTTTCCTCCGTCTGTGGCCATCCTTCTGCCAAGAAGAGGATGACATGCTTCCCCCGGAAAGAGTTCCTGATGAGTGGTGCGAGGCCTAACCTCGTAGCTTACGGACTTGTCCCACGCATAGGCTGGAAGACCAGTGACCACTTTCGCGGTATGCATGTCTGTCTGGTTGACCTGGCTTATTTGTACTGGAGTTCCTCCCAAGTCGAACAGAGATCCTGCCAGGTTTAAGAGAGCATGCTTATCATTCGATCCACGTAGCAGCGTGGGTAGATATGTGAATGCCGACGCTGTTTTCCTTCCGCCCCTTGCTTGTATGGAATGCACTGTGTGTTTTATCGGGTTTTTCAATGCAGCGTGCGGGCCAATTTCCAGGATGATACTTGGCACAGTATCATTGACCGCACCACCGCCGTTTGAGGACTTGATGCTCGTTAATGTGAGCATGCTTTGGACGGCGTCTGTGAACCTGACCGGCTGTACCAAGTTCTTGACCCAGTAAGGAGCACCAGAGGGGTCAACGTCCGGTTCCAAAGGGCGTCCAGTGACCGAAGACACAAACAAAGGACGAGCGACACCTTCGCTCTTGTCATCTTCCTGTAGGTTTTGTTCTTTGGATGCACAGAAGGGCTCAATGGCACTCAGATAAGAGTCCGCCACCTCTTGCATATGGCGGGAATGATATGCCACCTGCACGTTGAGCTTTCGGAAGAACAAGCCTCCTCCTTCTGCAGCTTTCAGAATGCTGTCAATGGCCATCTGATCTCCCGAGATTGTCACGGCATCAGGGCTGTTCATTGCAGCGACAGTGGCATAATGACCATTGGCATGCTCCTGTATCAACATCTCTGCCTTGTCGCAGCTGACGCCTACGGCCAACATGGCGCCAATCTTCTTCTGGTCGCGAATCAAGTCAGCAGCTGCCTTGCCACGAAAATAGGCCACGGCGATGGCGGTCTCAAACGTAATCAGCCTCGCCGCACACGCAGCAGCTATCTCTCCACTCGAATGTCCTACAACTGCGGCTGGTTTGATGCCCCAGCTCTCAAGAAGTGCCATCAAAGCGAGTTGCACCGCAGTACAAGAGGGCTGGCTGATTTCAGCATCGTTGACGAGAGAATCAGCCTCCGGCTTTCCAAGCTCCTCTTTCAAGCTCCATGCTGCTCCCATCTCACGCAACTGTCCTTCAGCTTTGTCCATGGCGGCAGCGAATACGTCGTACTGCCACAGGCCATAAGCCATCTGCGCATATTGTGCGCCTTGCCCGGTGAAAGCAAATGCGAGAGTCTGGTCCTTGGCTCGGGTAGGTTTTGGCGCCGTTGCCAACTTCTCCTGAAGAGCAGCCACTGATTTCGCTACAACGGAGAGACGATATGGAAATGGTGTACGGCGCTGACCGAGGGTATAAGCGAGATTGTGGATGAACTCGCTGGACTCTGGCGCTTCGTCGAGGTATTCTTCGAAAGAATCAAGATAAGAGACGAGACTATTTTCAGTACGGGCCGAGAATACGAAGAGGCGATTGTCGCCATTGCTACTGGGAGCGTTGATGATCGCATTCTCTCCATTTGTGCCGTTCAGGTCGTTGGCATGGATGCCATTTGTACCATTTGTCACATGCGTCCCACTGGTGTCATTTGTGCCGTTTGTACTGTTTACGAGCAGCCCTTTCGAAGTCCACGGTGCCGCTGCTTCCAAAATGATTGCAGAGTTGCTGCCACCGAAGCCTAGTATAGAGAGTTCAGCAGTCACAATCCGTTTGACCTTGAAGAATACAAAGAAGAAACATGTTGTACTGACCAAAATTCGTCACCAACACTCGTTTTGGCTCGTTACTCGGCCAAGGAGTCGGGCACACAGGTATGACGAGCTTATCTTGTCCTTGAATCTTGGGGTTCATCCTTTCAAATCCCGCCGTCGGTAAGATGGTCTCGTGTTCAAGCATGAGAATTGCTTTAATCATGGCCAGGACACCACTCGCCGCTTCTAGATGACTGCTCGCAAGGTAATTAGATTTTAAACTAATGTTATGCAGGGAGTGACGCCCCAGTCTCGTTGAAGAGGCTCGACCGCTTACCCAAAATTGGATTTCACAGAACCAAGGTAGATAGGATTCGAAGATGTCCGGTCTTTGCCCAAGACGGCGGTGAAGGCGCTAGCCTCTATTGGATCACTTCGCTGCGTTAGCTTTCTCACTCTTCGTTCTGCTCCAAGAGCGTCAAGTGTAAGTATCTTCAACTCACCCAGCGGCTGTACCAGTTCCGTGACCCTGGTGTTGCAGTATTAGTGAAAAGAGAACCACCAATGAATTAAAGGCAGCAGGCGTAGGGGAGTTCACCAACTTCAACAACAGGAGTTTCGCTGGGATCTAGTCCAGCCCGCTCATGTACCATTCTCAGTAGCTTCCGATGAGCCGCCCCGTTGGGGAAAGTAATGCCTTCGGACCTTCCTCCATGATTACATGCTGAGCTTCGGATGACAGCACGGATCGGATCGCCGTCGCGAATCGCATCGTCTAATCGTTTGATAAGAAGACATGCAGCGCCTTCGCCGCGTCCAAAGCCCGCTGCCTTCTCATCGTATGAGTACGACCGCCCGTTTATCGACAATGCGCCCGTCTTCTCAAGGGCAAGCCATCCACCAGGAGTTAGCGACAACGTGGCAGCTCCCAAGAACGCAGCGTTACATTCCCCATTCCGAAGGGCGGAAACAGCCTGATGCGCCGCATACACGCTGCTTGCACACGCTGCATCTAGCGCAATACTTGGCCCGTCAAGGTCGAAGAAGTATGATATCCTGTTTGCAACCATGCAGGGAGACAGGCCAGTCGCCGTGAATGTATTGGCCGTATGATGATCATCTCCTAGCCGTCGAGAATATTCGTGCTGTCCAGAGCCTATGAAGACACCAATGTTCTTGCCAGCTAGGTCGAGTAAGGTCTTGCCAGCATCTTCGGCTGCCTCTAGAGCACATTCTAGCATCATTCTGTGCTGAGGGTCAGATGCACGAGCTTCCTCGACTCGCATGTGGAAGAATGCGGCATCAAAGGCGTAAATGTCTTCGGGCACAAAATGTGCGCCTTCGGCTCGAAATGCTCCCGACTTGTCGTCCCCGCCAGGTTTCCAGTATGCCTCATGATCGAACCTGCTTGGAGGGAACTCGGTCCAGGCAGATCTGGCTTGCTCCAGGAATTCCCAGAGACCTTTTCGGCCGATACCAGGTACTCGATAGGAAAGACCTACTACAGCGACAGGAGTATCATGATCCATGACGATACTTTGGCCTAACGCACTATGTTGTGGTCTTTGCTCTAAGATGTACGTTGTCTAGGTCGAGGTGTGAAGGACGACAAAAGAGGCTGTGGAATGGTGCGTAATCTGGTTTCTAGGTCTTTCTTCTCCACGGGATAATGAGATATATATGCGCTTTCGATAGAGTCGGAAGTCAGAGTACTCCAAGCACACAAGTACTTGGCTAGGTGTGCATCGATTAGAGCCATGTAGTCAGCTGGGCAACGACACCGGGCCGTCAGATATACCTCGGATTTTTTCTTTCTCCAAGAAATTCATGACCCAACAACGATTTGTCGCCATAGTGTCGCCCTCGGCCGTAGCCTTGCTGCATAGTGTTCGCGGCACTACGAGTGAATCCTTACGTAGGGAAGGGCCGGAGCACTTCTACGAATGAGGTTGTAAAAGCGGAACGGCATATGTGATCATCCCTGTTCCGGCAGAAGTCCGTTGCTGGTACTAGTTTCTTCCTGAACCGTCAGCATGCAGGCAGGCAGGAGTTTGGAATTTGGCATAAAGTCAGGCGTGACGTGCTGCCTTTGAGTCACGTGCGTCGCTGTCCCCTGTACGCAGCAAGGGTTTCTTCCCTCCACCCACTTTCCGTAACCTTCGCCGAACCTCAGATTGCGCCACGAGCTGGCACTGATCGAAATGTACTCGAGCCTGCCGCACTGCCGACCCAAATACCTACCTCCCTTGGTACCTAGGAAGTCTCCTACTTCCTCGAGTACTAGATATCAAGGTACCAGGTACATAGGTAGGTAGGTTGGTTTGTCAATCGCCGATGGAGCTTTTTCTAACTACCCTAGTAGGTATTTCAACAAAAAACAACGTCAACCTCAAGTCTGCAGAGGTTGGCACCGTATTTGTTAAGCAAAGCTGTGCCGAAGGCGCAGCGTTACGCTGCAAGTGCAAGGTTATAACTGCTAGATTTGCTTCTTTAATAAGAGTCTAAGGTTCTGCGCTACTATAATCCTGCGCTATAGGCCTTCCAAACTCACACTGTGATTAGTCTAGAAGGCCTAATTCTTCTATAATTAGTTAGATTAAAGAGGTTAGTACATACCTTTTAAATCTCGCGATACCTATTGCTATGGTTAAGCTCTTGCTAGATGTAGTATTTAGTAATATAGGAGGTGGCCTAGCGCCTGCTATAATGTGCTAAGATTGCTAGGATAATAGTTATTCCGCCCTGTATCTTAGCTAACTATAACAACAAACATAGGTAGTAATAAATTATACTTACTAAAAGACATAGAAAACACCTAATTGCGTAGCCTAGAGAAAAATTTATATATAAAGCATCCTTAATTAAGCATTCTTATTAGTAGTATTATTAATAGTATTATTATAACTATATAATAGTATTAATTACTAATCTAGGGCCTCCGCCACCGCCTCTACTGCCTTATCTAGACCCTTAACCTATTACTACACTAAATATTCCTCTTAAGCCCCTTTAAAATTATATTTATTATAAGTAAAATAAGCCTAAGTCCTAATTTTAGGGGGTAAGAGATCTAAATTAATTAGTTTAGAATTGCTCTAACTATTATTAACAAATAGCTTCTTTTATATATAATTAGTTATGTAGCTATAAGTTAATATACTAATTATATAAATAACTTAAATTAGTGCTATTACTAATAGGATACAAAGCATATCCTATAGCTAAAAACACAAAATAACTAAGCTTATATCTCTAGAATATTAAGCAAGCAGGCTTAGTTATATTATTTAATAAGCAGGCTTACTAGAAGAGCCCTTATATACCCTACTTATTTAACCTTTACTTCCTACTTAAGGTTTAACTTTAAGATAAGTTAGTACCTTTATAAATAAAGCTAGGCAATTAATATTATAATTCTTCTGCAAAGGCGTTCGTCTAGATAATACTCTAGCTTAGGCATAGGCATATTAATAGTAAGATATAATTTAATAAGAATATTATGTATATTATTATGCTAGAGAGAAACTATTATTAACTCCTCTAATATCTGCTCTTATAGCTTTAAGCTAGTCTTAGGTCCCTTAATTAAGTTAGGGTACTAGTATAAACAAAGCTAATTCTCCTAATAATAATAAAGGCCTTTACTAAAGTAATGCTAATATTAGCTTCTTTATTTATAATACATATAAAATTACTTATGCCCTTCCTTATTATTATCTAGATAGTCTTTATATTTAGTGTGCTAGTTCTGCTAATAATAATAATAAGCAAAATAAATAGCAAGTCTGCCTTAAGTGCTATAATATTTAACTAAAATATAAATTCCTTACTGCTAATAGTAATAAGCTCCTTAATTATTATAGTTGCACATATTAAGAGTTAATTAGATCTACGCTAAGATTATTATTCTTTAGTAGCAGTATAAATTATAATTTATTTATGTTCTTATTATAATCTAATTTATAAAATTCTTAACAAGCAGTTACTACTAAGCTACTAGTAGCACCACTAGCATAAGGTTATATATTTATTACTAACCCTAAATTCTATAATAACCTTTCCGTAGTTATAATTAATAATATAAATATCTATTATCTAACCACTTAGACCTTAAAGTTAGAGGGCTACACAATAGAATATTGCTTATAATACAAGAAGAAGTAGTTTAATCTAAATGTTTGTTATAAGATTTGCTGTAGCTACTGTTAATAAGATAGCAATAGGGGCCCTAAAGAGCTAGTTTTCTTCTCACAGGAAAATAACCTTAATTTTGGCATGGTTCCAGACTGTTGATATCAACGCAACGGGTCGGGTCAACGTGGACCCGGCGCATCCTAATTGGCCGCATCCGAGCTCGCCTCGGATAGGTGGCCAGTGCGCCGGTCACGTGACCCACAACTTTACGCATCACAAAAACCACCAAAAGGCCTCCCACTCAGCCAGCTAGATAGTAATATTAACAACGTTAACTAGAATCCTAGTACTTCCTTTTGCGCGCACATTACTTGTTATTTCTTGTACCTTTATTATTAATTCGCCTATGTACAAATTAACACTAATTAATAGTAATTATACTATAGATTAGCTAGATTCACGCATCCTACAGAACGCTAGTTTCTGCTTATAGTAGCTAATTTTTTACAAAATTAGTAGAGTTAATCCTACTAAACAAAGGAAGCAACATAGAAAAGACAATTCTACAATTATAAATAGATTTAATCTATCCCCTTTAGGGAAGCTCTTTAGGGTTTATTCGCAGAGCTATTTTATACTAAGAAAGGAAGCTTACTACAGTACCGTGCCACTTACTTTAATAGGTATAATCTTTCCTCTTTCTAGCCTTAAACGCCTGTTAGAGGAATCATTAAATCTCTTGTCTATCACGAGATTTATCAAGCCCTTAATTCAATTAAATCTATTAGTCTAGACTAATAACTGCCACGGATTTCCACCCTTTCACTTATTCTCTTCACCACTAAATACAACATATATCTATAGGTAAATAAAGCCCCTAATCCGTTAATCTTAATAATAAGATCCTAGAGCTCCCTTAGATCCTATTAATATATAAAAGAGTAATTATAGCAGACTAGCATAAGCTTAACCTATTAGATTTTAATCTTAGCAAGGCTATAAGTGCTAAAATATATAGCTAAATCGCTTTCTTTATTATAAAAGCTAAGACTAAAGACCTCTTTAGTAAGCTCCTTTAGCAAAAGCTTAGAGACTAATTTATAAACTAAACTAAAAAAGCCTTTAAACACAGGAATACTAAAGTTATTTGCGTTTTTTATAACTTCCTACAAAAACATAATATTTACTTTCTATTAGACTAATTATTTATTGCTAGCAAGCTTGTAATAGCAATATAAGCTAAGACTAGACTAAGGGATCCTAATAGAGAATTATTACATCCCTTACAATTAAGATCACATTCTCTAGCAAGCAGGCATAGCAACTATTATCTCTCTTACTATAGCACCCTATATTAACAGCTTTAGAAATTACCTTCCTAGACATAGCAAAGAGTAGCACTAAAGAATTATCTATATCTTTACCTTATAAGGAATTCCCCTCTTCCTTTATTTACTTTAACCACCTTCCCTATAGCATAACCTAGGAATTAATAAGGCTATAAAAGACCCCCCTAAACACCCTATAAGATTAGGCTTCCTAAATCCCTACAACACTAGCTAGCAGTATTAAATTCTATAATAGGTTATAACCCTGCGGCTAACCACAAGCTCTTACAAAACCTAGAAAATTACTACTAATAGGGGAGTTAACTTAACCCTTAGTAAGAACTAAGTAACATTTCCCTTGCTTCTCCTAGCCCTACTAGGAGCTTTTATAAACTAGACTAGCCTCCTGCTATAGTTAGCATAGCGGATTAGCAGGGATATTTACACGCAATAAAAGCAGCACCTTATAGGCCTCCCTAAGGCCTAGGGCAAGAACTAACACAATAGTCTATTTCCCTAGGCCTTCCTAACTTTAATAGGAGAACTTATAAGAACTTCTAAGACCTAGAGCAAGCCCTAAATTTAGTGCTAACTATCTAGTTAGCTCCCCTAGGCCTTCCTAACTTTAATAGGAGATCTTATAAGCCTACTTAATAATAGCCCTAAGGGTTAGTTCTAGACCTAGGCATTAAAGCAGCTTAGATATAGGATTTGCTACTATAACAAAGGCCTAAGGGAAACATTCCTTAATAAGAATAATAGTAATATACTACCGTACCTAATAATAACCTTAATTATTAGAGATCTTATAAGCATTTTTATCCTTTACTTCACTCCCTAATAGAATTAGATCTAGTAATAGTATTATAAAAGATTATAAACCTTTATAAGATTTACTTTAATAAGGAAAAGTATAGTAAAGAAATATATAACTTCTTTAATAATAAGCTAAAGACCTTCTAAGCCCTTTATAAGTAAATTAACCTCCTAGAGTCCCTCTTTTATAAGGCATTTCCTATAATACTTAAAGGAAAAGCTTTAATATATTATAAGGACTTTCTCCTTAGTAAAGGCATAACTTTTACCTAAATAATTAAATCTATTAAAGACCACTTTAAAACTATTAACACCACTTAGCTTTATTATAATAACCTCCGCATAATTATACTATGTAAGGTAATAAGAGAAAACCCTAAAAAAAGCATGCTTAAGGCCCTTAACCTCCTCTCTAATAAGATTATTTCTCTTTATTATAGAACTAGAGGCCACGTGAATAACAAGATTAACATATAAAACACGCTTCTTGCTGCTATTAATAATATCCCTAAATACAGCCTTACAGCCTATAATAGCCCCTTTATATATAAGAACCTAATATTAAAGCTTTAGAAAAGTATTAAAGTAAAGCAAGCTAAAAGAAATGCTACTAAGCGTAGTGTGTTCTATTAAAAAGAGGCTAAAGTTAACTTAGATACTATATTTTACACTAATTATTACTACAGGAAGAATTATAACTTCTAATAGCAATAACACAGGCCCTCTATCTATTATAAGGGCCGCTGCTTTATTTACAAGAAGCAAGGGTACTAGTCTATAAAGTACTTTACTAAAGAACGTAAGGCGTTACAAAGGCGTTAGAATTAATCTAAATTCTATTACGGCAGGCTAACAAAGCAAAAGTAGTAGTAATTCCTTGCTTATATTAAGGGCAAAGACAATAATAGTAGTAATTCTAATAACCTTAAGTAATTAATCCTTAAGACTAAGGTAATAATAGCTTTATTAAATAAGACTAAAAAGGATAACTACTCTAATCCTCCTGCGGGTCCTTTGTAATTCCTTACTATAGCATTATAAAGGTTAATACTCTTAATAAAGATCCCTAATAGTAATAAGGTGCTTAAGATGCTTTAAGACTAGTTATTTAAGCATGCCCTTTACCATAGCAATCCCTATAAAGAGCCTTAGTCTAATAATATTTTCCTTACTAAAGCATGCTATTTAGAAGAGACCTTTAGAGGTATCCTTCCTAACACTAGCGCTGCGGGAGTCTCTATAGTTAGCATTACTTAAGCCTAAGCCCTTTTACACCTGTTTCCCTTGCTATAAATTAACTAATCCGCAAGTTAATATAATATTGCCTTTAGCGCTAGAAAAGTATTATTACTAGGTTCTTTAAAGGTTCCTATAGTGCTTAGAGAGATTAAATTCTATATGCTACTAACAGCAACACCCTTCTTATTCTTAATTACTAATATAAACTATATAAATATAAAGCTTAATAACCTAAGGAACCTGCTAATTTAAGGCATAAAAGAGATCCCTATAACCTAACGATAGGGCTATCTATAGTGGGATCTTAAGCTAACTATAGCAGTTGCTTTTTTCCTTATAAAAACATAACTTTAGTAGCTTTATTAATGTTTTAGTTACCCTTTAATTAGAAGACTGCGAAAGGTTCTCTATAAAGTTAGTAAGGAATTTAACCTAAAGATCCTGCAAAAGATTACTAGTTTCTGTGAGTAGTGTTAACTTTATAGTAAGAGCCCTAGCTGATTTAAGTTTACTTTAAAAGATAACTATAAGTTTAATTACAAGATTATTATTAATATCCTCTAAATTAACAGCAAGCTAGTCCTCTATATTATAGATTCCGCTATAGCTTTCTAAGCTACCCGTTTCCTTAAACTAAGGAAGTAGACTACTAGAGACGTTTAGAACACTATTAGAGCTTATTAAATTAATAGTTATCTTAGACTGCCTAAATAGATTGTTTATAATACTAGAAAGAACTTCGCGTTAGCTAAATTCTATTAATATGCCTAAGGGTTAGTAATTAAAGTTAATAAGGTCCCTGTAAAAGCTTATAATAGCGTTAGAAAGGTTAAAAGATATTATGCTCCCCTCTAACGTGCATATAGCATTATTAAAAGCAAACTTAAAGACTATATATAGCAAGACTACCTTCTTTAAATAGCTATAAAAGCTATTAATAACTTTGCTAGCCTAAACAGCCTTATTCTAACACTTCTTGTATTTAGGGCATATCTATAACTATTATAGGATTTACTACTAGCATTTTCTATTATTTAATATGCTAAAGTAATCCGCAAAGCTACCTTTAAAGCCTATAGATTGCTTGTAAAGCGCTAGATTAGTAATGCCCTTGCCTACTATAATAAGCCTAACACTCTCCTAACCTACTAGATCCCACTATAATCTAAGGTATAGGTCTGGCGTAAGAAAGGTAGTTAGTAAGGTCCTTACAAACTCTTAGCTATAAAAGGCATAACTTATATAGTAGAAATGCCTTTAGGACTAATAAAATTTAGATTTATTATTATAAAGCTATTCCTATATAATTTAGGCAATCTAGAGATTATAGCTAATAAAGAGACCTTTTCTCCTCTACCTACTAATAAGAATAAAGAGAATTATAATAACTAACTATATAAACTAATAAAGAGAGTTACCTTTAACCTTTCTAATAAAAGTACTATTAAAAGGTAGCCTATTAAGTAAGGCAGAGGCAGACTATAAAAGACCCCTTTAATTAACTAAGACTTTAAGAAATTAATGCTTTAAGGCACTCTGCTTACTAAAGCGTTTCTTACTGCAAAAGAAGAAGGAGATCTTGCCCTTACTTATTAACTCTGCTAGTAAGGCATTATAAAGACTATAGGAGTACCTTTTAAGGTATTCTAATAGAAGGAACTTAACACTTTGCTCTAGTAAGAAGTCTTCTAACTTAAGATCTATAACGCTAAAAAACACGGCATATAATGCATCTTTAATAGCTGTTTTATAGATAAAATTAAAGGCAAAGGCACCCTAGCACTATATAAAAAATCACGACTTATAGTGTAAGCTTATAATAATACTAGCAAGTAGATAATCTTAACCTAGGCTCCTATAATTTAATAGGCAAGTTAATAGTTAATTATAACTTTAGCTCCTTTACTTGTAAAAAGGGATATCTTTATTAAGCTAAGAGATATTATATAAGCCTATATTTAATTTATTACAAGCCTTAACCGTAAGATCCTATGCTAATTACCTAAAGAAGTTAGAGATTAGCATCCTCCTAGCATAATTATAGTAATTATTAAGCCTCTCTACAGAATCCCTAAGGCTAGCACGCACTAGTAGGTAATATACTAAAAGTATTATTATAAGAAGTTATTTATAATGCCTTCTATGTATAACCCTTGCCTCCTTATTAGTAGCTCTACAAATAAATTTAGTATTATAAGTATACAAATAAATAATACCCTTATCTTAGCTAATTAATTATTTTCTAAATAAGAAGAAAATAAACTATAAGCCACTAAATTCCTTGCTAAGCTAAAGGAGAAGCTTATAATAGACTACCCTCTAATCTTTAATAGTTATAAGCTTACTTTTAATGCTAATTCCTCCGTTTCTCTTTGCTAAAAAAGGCAAATTAGCAAGCTTTAACTTGTTAATAAAGATCTAGAGAAGCGCTAGGAGGAATATTATTAATAAAGAGCTTGTAGAGCATATATTACTATAATCTATTAACCTAAAGCCGTATTTAACCTCTCTTCTATAGTATAAAGGCAAGATCTTATAGATAAGGATATTAAATTCCTTAACAAGAGGCTTTAGTAGCAGATAGATTACCTAGATTAAGGGCTGCGTTATATTCTAATTAACCTTAAAAGAGCGAATCTCTTTGTCTTTATTAACAAATCCTTTGCAAATAACAAAGACTTTAGCTCTTAGATTAAATACCTTATTATAATTAGAAATAAGGACTTTAGCAAGGCTTAATTCACAATAAAAGGTAATATTATTACGTATAGCTTAATAAAGTGCAAATGTATTACACGCAGCGCCCTTGCTTCTAAATTATATAGTATAGTTTAAGGTGCTAATATAGCCTACGTAATTAGCACAACTGTTAAAATAATCACGGACTAGCTTAATTTGCCTAAAATTCTAATAATCCTATATATAGATTTAAATTTACTATACAAATGCCTTATTAAGCTTAGTACTACTAAAGAGAAGTAATTAATAATTAATATTATAGCTCTTTAGTAATTATATAAACACAGAGAAATCTTTAAAATCTGCTAGATTAATAGCAAAGATAACCTAGCTAATGTAATAACAAAGACTTTACTAAACTAAGCGCTTAAGACCCTTATTAATATAAATAAGATTATAATTAGGATAGAAGGTTAGGTAAAAAGAGTAGTATAAGACCTAACAAAAGGGTTATTATAAGAGTTATTATAAGAAGCACACATACTTTAATTTTCGTAATAGCAACTGCCCTATTAAGAGTTATAAATCTTAAGCAGTAGCATTATAATATATATAATTATAATAACTTCCACATTTATTTCTTTAGCTATAACTGTAGCGTGTTATGTGTGTTTTAGGGATATTAGGGTTGTACTAATTAGTACCTGTTATGTTGCGATAACTATTGCTATTTCCTTTATTACTTTATATAAGAATCTAATTAAGGGATTAGATTTAATTAGCTAAGTATTTAACACATTTAGTAGGGAGGGATTAGAGGCTCTTTATGTTATGTTAATTTCTAGTATAAAAAAAGAAGAGTGCTAGTGTTAATATTAATATAACAAGTTAGGTTAACGTGGACCTAGCGCATCCTAATTAGCCGCATCCGAGCTTGCCTTAGATAGGTAGCTAGTGCGCCGGTTACGTAACCCACAACTTTGCGCATTACAAAAACCACTAAAAGGCCTCCTACTTAGCTAGCTAGATAGTAAGATAAATAACGTTAACGAGAATCCTAGTACTTTCTTTTGCGCGCGCATTGCTTGTTATTTCTTGTACCTTTGTTATTAATTCGCTTGTGTACGAATCAACACTAATAATATGCTTATTATAGGGAGTGCTATACTTATACTACCTAGTAATATAGCTATTAACTTATTTCTTATATTCCCTAGCACCCTTATTTAGGGCATTATATAGCTACTAGTCTAACCCCTTACCTAGCTTAGAAGTATACTATTTATATAAGGGAAGTAGAATGCCTAGGCTATAGCTAGCTACTAGTAGTATATTATATAATCCTTTAGGGCTATATAAAAGGCTATAAAGAAGTAAATAGTAATACTATAAAGTATTATATAGCTACTATAATAATCCTATAAGCTTAGCCTATAGGTAAAGGAATTACTAAATACCCCCTAATGCCCCTAATATGCCCTATAAGGGCGTATACTAAAGAGCTATTAATACTACTAAAAGAGAGATAAGAGGGATATATAAGTAATTTTAATAACACTATCCTAAATATAATATAATACCCCCTTCCCTAACCCTTATAATAATAAGCTACCCCTTGTGGTGTGGTGGAAAATGGTTGACGTCATTACCCCTCTTTTGGAGCAAGTTTTTCCACTTGGCAATATCACTTATTAGCTCCTTCCAATTTTGCAAGTTTGGAGCCTTCTTTGTAATTATATTATTCCCTCACTTCTTGGGGGGGGTTTTTGCTCTTATCATCATCTTCATGAGAATTCAATTCTTGGCCTTCGTCTCGGATCGGTCTTTTCTGGCGACCACGCCAGGAGTGCTGCATCGTCGTTTTCTTTTCGTGATTATCGTGATCTCTGTCTTCGTTAGGATTCTGTGAATTCCCCGTCTTTTCTTAGTCATTCGGCTGCTTTGTTTCTTCGACTATTCGAAATAGTCAATCAGTGCCTCTCCTTTCACGCTGGATTCCACGCGAGATACTCATAATTTTAAGTCTTAAAGCACTCCAGTCTTCCGCTTTGACTTAGATACTTTGTCTAAAGATTCTATCAGGCTAGTCTTAGTAAATCACAGACTATACTAGGACTCCTTGTAAGCCTCTAAAGACCTTAGAAGGTTCCTTGAGTCCCTGCCAGTCCTTACCTCCGCTTCCTCTAGTAAAGCTATTGCTTTCAAATTCCCTGGTCCTTGTTATGAAGCTTCACTTAAAGCACTAAGAAAAACAATAGGATATAAACTCCCTTCCCCCTAAGATATTAGGACTTTTAACGGTAGCTCCGCGGCTAGCAGATGGCTAACGAAGCTACAGTGGTCTTTCGAGTCTGTTAATAAGGGCAAATTGCCTAATCCTAGCGTTTTTATCCAGGCTATTAACATCGCCCTTAAGGGAGCTGCTGCTACCTTTATGGATAGTACCGAAACTCTTCAGGCTATTGTTTCTAGAGCTAAGTTAAAAATTACTACTAAGGAAGACTCTGCTACTTTGCAGCGTTTTCTTAAGGAGCGATACCTATCCAAGGTTGTCAACAAGGAAATCGAAGCTACTACTACTAACCTCGCCTAAGGTCCTAATAAAGCCTTAGCTGCTTATTTCACTCAAACTCTCGGTATTTTACATCGTGCTAGAGGCTAGGATAAGCCTCTAGTTAGGGATCCCCCTCTGTCCCCCATCAAAATTCACACGCTTAAGGACTTTGTCTATTGGTTTGTAAAAGGCCTTAAAGATCATGCTCTTATGCAGGAAGCAATCGGTTAAAATGCTTTGTCTGCAGACAGTCTTCGTGGAGCACGGGAAACCATCCGACAAGCTGCTGCAATCCTTAAAGCAAAGGCTAGTTTAGCCCGAAGCACCGCTTGTAACGCTAAAATCATAATAATAAAGGAGCTTATTAAGAACTCCAGCGGTTGCTCTGCTAATAATGCTATCTCTTGTGCTTTCAATCTTCTACCTTCTTTCCTAGAAGCTTTGAAATTAAGTAGCGCTCCTTAGGTGCCTATTAAGACTCTTTATTCTTAATTACAGCCTTCTTTCGCTCTGCTATTAAATTTAATAATAGCTTCGTTAGATTCAAAGAAAAAGGCTAATAAGAAGACTAACACAAAGACTAATAAGTCTGCTAAGAATAAGGAGAATGCTGCTGTCGCCCCTGCTGCTAATTAGCCGCAAATTAGCAACCTCCCTAATGCTAATTTGCCTCTATACAATTAGAACTAGAATGCTCAGCAGCAACCACAGTGGACTCAGCCTATCTTCCAGCAGCCTCAGCCGCCTTAGTGGAATCAGTGGAATCCCCTATATGTTCAGCAACCTTCGACTCAACATAACAATGCTTATAAAGGCAGGCAGCCTTATAAGTCCTAGCAGCCGCTGAAGCCGGCATCGGAGTCTAAGAATCTATATATTAATAGAACCACGCCTCTTCCCTGTGGCGGCATTTGCTTTAAGTGTGGTAATCTAGGCCACTATACAGGCAATTATCACGCTTAGTCCAGCGAGCAGCTCAAACCTTAGGAAAGTGCTTGGTTAAAGTCTATAACCTTGCCTCCACGGAATACCACGAATTAGACTAAAGGTTATCCTCACGCTTGTCTTGCTTAAATTTACCTTAATTAGGATAGCAGAGTCGCTAGGGATAATGATACCCATCCAGCTATTGTGAATTCCCACTATTTAAGCGTTGCTGCCTCTAATACCGTTATTATTAAAGAAGCTTATAAGCAATCTAACGCTTATAAAGCTTATAAGTACAATGTCAATAGCAAGCTCTACGAACTTAATAAGAAGAAACTTAATGCCGTTACTTCTTCTTCTTCTGCTTCTTTACTAATTATTAAGAGTCTTTGCAATGCTAACGCTGAGACTCTTAATGCTACTGCCAAGGCATCGCTTTAGATTATAACTCTACTTAATGCAAATAATGGTTACGCATCTAAGAAGCGTCGAGTCTCTGAGGTTAATGATTCTCAGACCCAGGATGTTAATACTCCCGCTGAACCTGTGGTTATCCCTAGGGCTATAAAGAAGAGTGCAAAGACCTTAAGCGAGATTTGGGGTTGTAAAGGCCTTAGTCTAATTAATTAGAAAGGTCTTGTAAAGCAAATCACTATGCTAATAAGCTTGCTTAATCTTTGGCAAATTAGCCCTAAGCTCTCAAAGCAATTCAAACGCCTTTCCTCTCGAATTCCTGCCAAGAGAGCAAAGAAAGGCAAGAAAAATACTGTGAGCTTCGCTGCCGCTGCAGCCCCTAGGAAGACTCCCAGACCTTCGGATTGTCACAACACTAATCTTTTAATAAAAGCTAAGACTTTGGTGAAGCTTTTCAACATTCAGGTCTATGCTAAGATAGGCTTCAAGCGCCAGAAGCATTTCAGCTTCCTTCGGGGGCAGGCAGTCGCTAATCAGGGCTCTAATGTGAATTTGATTTCAAAAGCCTTCGTTCTTGCGCAGGGAATCCCTGTCTACGACCTTGGATCTGTGGGATTTGCCGGGCTCTCCATAACCAACGCTGATGGACGATCCAACAAGATTACGCACTTCGTCACAATAGAAGTGAATTGCGAGGGAGTCATATGATCTGTTTAGGCGGTTCTCACGCCTTCTAAGCAGCAGTTCACGAGCACTGTCTTGATCTTGGGACTGCCCTAGCTCTACGATATTAGCGCTAAATTCGACATTCGTAATTCGACTATTTGCATTAGACTTCCTAAACTCGGAGACAAACCCGTGCTAATTAAGGGCACTAAAGCAGCCCTTTCCCCGCGTTAGAAGGTCATTCTCTGTCCCAGCGATCCTGATGTTTTAAACCAATACGTCGGTTAGGAAGATGTCAATGCTTCTGGAGAGGAAAGCTCCTCCCATAACAAGAATTCCTCCTCTTCCTCTAATAATAACGATTCGGAAAACTAGATCGTCAATCACGACCTGGACATGTCGTTAAACTGTATTCCAATAGGGTTATTCTAGGACCTAAGGAAATTCAGTTGCTTCCTTTCATTTATTTCTAGAATAACCTATCCGTGTGGCTAGCTAGCCACGCCCCAAAGCTTACACAATCCACCACAGTCCTTAATAAATTCTCCCTTGTAAAAAGGTTAAGTTTTCAGGCGTTTTCCGCTAGTCTTAACGTGGATAAGCTTTTATTTAGTCCTACCGCAACTAAGGCTGTTTCCAATAGTATCATTTAGCAATCTAACACCCTCCCAGTTAATATAGGGAAATTAACTGCTAAGAATTAGCCTGGCCCTGTTGCGACTAAAGCTCCAAGCTTCCTATTCCTAACCTCTCGTTAAATTCTGCGAAGAAGCGTGGATATTAACACTCTAATCGACTTTGTGAAAGACTGGTTTAGCAAGACAGGAATTTCTCTAGGAGCGCTAGTGCCTCCTAATTTGCACGAGGAAATCATGCGAACTTTCTTCACATACCGCAACTTAAATGCTGCTTCTATCCATAACATCCCAGCAACAAACCTTTATTTACACTGTCCACAATTAAAGGAAGGCGTTAAACCTTAGGCCAGATCCCCCAAGAGACGCTAGTCGGAACCGCAAAGATACTGGTTAGATTAACTGGTGACTAAAGGAATTAAGGCAGGAATGTACAAATACACAATAGCTACAAATGGCCAAATTTCTGACTAGAGCGCTAAGCCAGTACTTGTTATAAAAGATAAGACAGATCCTTAGGCTAAGCAGCGACTTACCATGAATTATTCACACGTTAATAAGACAATGCCTGGGATCTAACTGCTACTTCTTGCTAAAGTCCAC
The DNA here is from genome assembly GCA_018360365.1 of Claviceps citrina. Taxonomy (NCBI): domain Eukaryota; kingdom Fungi; phylum Ascomycota; class Sordariomycetes; order Hypocreales; family Clavicipitaceae; genus Claviceps; species Claviceps citrina. The sequence goes on from SRQA01000134.1 coordinate 23,643, forward strand.
GATAGTTTGTCAGATCCTCGCATTAGAAGTTATAGCATATTCGATCTAAAGCACGCATACTAGTCTATTACGGTTGCTTAGGAATAGCGCTATGTTTTCGCCTTTTGTGTGCCAGGATTCAGCCAACTCCAACCGACTCAGATGCCTTAAGGTTCCTAATCAGCTTCTTTCTCTATAACTAAGGTTATGAAATTAGCACTAGGACTAATACCAGCGCTATTCCCAGAGCCTTCGCTGCTTTCCCCAAGAGTGCCAGGGAAAATAGATCCTGTTATAAATTACATAGATAATATCTTCTGCAAGCATTAGACCTTTGAAGAGCAGTGGAATTTCATTCGCAATCACCTTCTTCCACGCCTTCTGTGGTCGCTAATAAAGCTAAGCTTTAAGAAAGTTTCCCTAGGAATAGATTCGATTCTCGCGGTTAGCTAGGTGCATCAAATTGGCGGCAAGATGTTCATCAAACCCGGTTAATTAGCGAAGCTTAAGGAATAGCCTATACTAAGGAATCAGCATAATATTAGGTCATTCCTTAGGGCAATTAGACCATGTCAACAATGGATTAAAAACTGCGCTAAGATTGCTCGACCATTAAATCGACTCACTAGGGATGTTAACTAGCAATAGGGAGATTCTAAAGCTCTCTCTTTTTCGCTGCTCAAGGAGATGGCCTCAAGCGCAGTGGAAATGCACAGATATTAGTTTAATCTCCCCACGCAATTATATTCTAATGCTAGTAAATTTGCTAGTGGCTATGTGATTCTATAATTACAAGATAAAATAGCTTATCCTATTTTATACAACTCATTCTTATTCACCAAAACACAGCGCAATTATAGCACATACAAGCAGGAATTGTGTGCTATAATTAAATTCGTTCGCAAGCACAGGAATTTCTTCGAATCCAAGTATTGATCGACGATTTACACTGATCATAAGCCGCTTTCCACTTTTATCACATCGGTCGGACACAAGGGAATTTACGCACGCTAGGTCACTAAATTGCGCTTAGTCAATGTTAAAATCACCTTCATTCCTAGCAAGCGCAATGCAGTAGCTAATGCGTTGTCTCGTACCATTTTCCCCTCCGACGATTGTACTAATAATAATCTCTCTTCTTTCGGGTCTCTAGACAAGCCTACTTCCCAGTAGGTTTAGAAAGATAGAACTAGAGGATATAAAGAATTATTAAAGCAGCGCGCAAGGAAAATTAATAATATTCCCGACAATAAAGCGCTGCTTTCTACCATACTATGTAAGACTTCCCCCGAAGATTATAATATTTGGGCACGATACAATAAGGATAATTAGTACTTAGACATTGTGAGATTCCTCACAGGTCATGGAGGTCCCGATGGTCATCCCTACAATCAATTCGCAATACGCAGGATTGCTTCCAAAGCTGCTCATTACAAGCTCGAAAATAGGCAGCTCTAGTACAAGGGTCGTCACAACGATCAGAGATGTTTGTTGAAATCCGAAGTCGCTATTGCTTTGAAGGAAGCTCACGACAATGCCGGTCATTTTAGCGTCGAGCTTACGAAACGGAATTTAATAAGATCGGTGTATTAGCCTCGAATGAGCCTGGACGTGATCGACTACATCAAAGGATGCCAGTAATGCATCAGATTCGCATTAAGAAAGCCGAAAGCCCCCAGTCAACCGGTCTTTGTCAATAAACCATTTCAAGTTGTTAGAATAGACCATATCAGACCCTTCCCAGTTTCTGTTAATCAATCGAAACATGTTTTAGTGATTATCGACTATTTTTCGTAATATCTATGGCTCTTCCCGTGCAAATCCACTAGAGCGAGCGAAGTTATATCGCATCTTTCGAATTGGTTTCAATTTCTATCCTTTATCCCTAAGCTCTTCTACACTAATCCAGGGCCTGCATTCAAATCGAAGGAATTAAGCAATTTTATAAAAAGCAGAGGCGTTGAGATCATCAATTCACCGCGACAATCACATCAAAGCGTCAGATTAATCAAAATTTGCAATCGAGTCATGCAGTCGATCCTCAACAAAGTCACGATAGATCCCACAAATTAGAGTGCTAATTTGTTCTCTGTGAGCGAGTCGCTCAATAGCCAATACATCAAATCGGTCGGTTTTTCACCATGCGAAGTATTGTATAGATTAAGCAGGTTTCCTGGTGAAAGCACTAACACTTTCCTAATCTTAGCATCACAACAATTCTGCCCTGCCGCATTCCACTGGGAGACTAAAGATAATGCACGCTCAGATGCGGTATTCAAATGGGTTAGATCACAAGAAAAGCGACAGATAGAACTAATTAACAGAGCCTTAATCAAAGCAGAAGCCCGCCAAGAATAACACCTTCTTCAAAGGACTACACTATTTAAACCTAATAATCTGGTCTTCATCGCTGCAGATAGGCGTCCTCCAAAGCTTCAATCAGTTTGGCAAGGACCATTTCGAGTTAAGAAACGCTGCGGACGAGCTTCGTATTCACTGTTAAACGTAGATAGCATAAAGATTAAAGGAGGACATGGTTTAGAATTCCATAAGGACATAATAAAGTTATTTGTGCCGCAACAAGGGTATTTACAAACACCATAGGATGCATTAATATTGGGAAGGTGCAAATTACATCGCTAAGAACTTCACTCTAGGAGCTTTATTTTTATCGTGGAAAGCTTCATTTTTATTGCTAATTATCACATCACGATCGTGGGCGATCGACTTTTTAGTAGGGGACGTGTGGTGTGGTGGAAAATGGTTGACGTCATTACCCCTCTTTTAGAGCAAGTTTTTCCACTTAGCAATATCACTTATTAGCTCCTTCCAATTTTGCAAGTTTGGAGCCTTCTTTGTAATTATATTATTCCCTCACTTCTTGGGGGGGGTTTTTGCTCTTATCATCATCTTCATGAGAATTCAATTCTTGGCCTTCGTCTCGGATCGGTCTTTTCTCCCCTAGAGTTACTTAGTAATTAATATAAGGTTTACTAAGGTAAGAAAGAAAGAAAGGCAAGTAGGAGAAAGGGGGAAGGAAACTAATTTAAAGTAAGTTAGGCCCTAAGTAGTAAATATATATAGCTTTATAAAAAACCCTTATTTAAGAACTTACTAGGAACTATTATTATACTATATACTACTTTATTTTACCTTATAGTTTGCTAAGGCTTATATATTTACTAGGTTTTTAAGTAGCTTTTATATTAGCATTAAGTGTCCTACTTATTTAATAAGAATATTCTAATAGTGCTTATAGCCTTGCGTGTTATAAGCTACTAATACCTTCTTAACCTAGTATTTCTTATAAAGCTTATTATTTTTATTATTTTATACTTACACAATCCCTAGGTATGTATTACACTAGGGCTAGCTAGGGAGCGAATTAGTAGTAGTATGCTTAATAAGGTTAATATAAAAGATAAGGTAAATACCCTAGGGTATATTAAAATAAACTATTAGTAATATAAGAATAGCTATAATATAGTACTTAGCTACTACCTAGTCTAGCTTCTTAAAAAGGTAGTTAGTTTTAATATAATAAAGGGAGAGCTATACCTAGTCCCTAACCTAGAATTGCTTTATAAAGTAATAAAAGGTAGCTATACTATCCTATTATTATTACTAAGCAAAGGTAATAGCTACTTAAGCTAGCTTAGAAGCCTCCTAAAGTTATAAGGTAAACTAAGCTACCTATCTTATGCTTATAGTAGTATTAGAAGTAAGGTTTATAAAAACTTAAACTAAATTAATATTATATTTATAAAGCAGCTAGTTTAGACTAAAGCTAGTAATAAAGGAAGCCTAATTATTAAGCATAAGCTAGTATACTACTAGGTGCTTAAGCTAATTAAACTATAAGAAAGAAATATAAAGATATAAAATAGCCTATACCTTTTAGTTAGCCTACTTTATACCCTTATTAGTCTAGGAGTAGTAGGAGGTAGAAAGTAATTATTTAGTCTTAATAATTAAGCATAAGGTAGTTTAGAACTTACTTAGCTAGTCTAAGCTATAGTTAGTAATAATAAAGATAGGGAACCTATAGAACTACTACTAGCATATCTTAAACCTCTTTATATATACCTTAGTAAAGATACTAGTTATAGCCTTAAGCTAAATAAACTTAGAAAGGTAGTTTATAATTACTATAAGGGAAGAGGGATTAGATAGCCTACACATAGGCAGGCCTATTATAAAGTTAACTAAGATTTAGGACTAGAAGTGGTTAGGAATAAGAAGGGGTTTTAGGAGGCCCTACTACTACTAGTAGCTCTTATAGCTACTATAGTAGTAATAATTCTAGATATAATAAGTAATATCCTAGGACATGCCTGCCTAGTAGAACTATTACTAAAGGGTCTAGAAGGTAGTATTATAACCTAGATAGCCTACTACTAGTAACTTATAGCACTTCTAAATAAAGGTAGTTATTAATAGCTTTTATTAAGGCACTTATATCTAGCTATAAAACTAAAGCACCCTATAAGCACTAATACTATAGTTTATAATCTACTCCCTTATCTTAGCCTTTATAAGGAATTATTATATATTCCTATAAATAGTAGTAAGGCAGTAGTAATATACTATATTATAAGTAATTACTATATCTTAAAATATTTAAAGGTAAGGAAAGAAAAAGACCTAGTTACTAAAGGGTAGTGTTATATTAGTACTAAAGGGGTTAGGGTTACTTATAAAAATAGCCTAAATAAATAAAGGTTAAAAAAGGTAGCTATACTATAAGGTTAGCCCTACCTTATTCAAGCCCTATTAGGAGAGTATATTAGTATATTACTAGTGCTATATAAGTTAGTACTATAAGTAGTAATAATACTATAAGAGTATCTTAGCCTAGTAAGCCTAATACTTAGTTATAATTTTAGAGGTTATAAAGTACTTAAGGCTTTTATAATTAGTATAGATAGTAAAGGGCTTAAAAACACCCTAAAGTTTAGCTAACTATACCTTAAGGTAGGAGATAATAGCTAGGAGCTCCTTATTATAAATAGTATAGTTTTACTAAGGGGGGGTTAGCTAAGCTAAGTAGTAGGTAATAGGGTACTAAATACTATTTATTTAGAGCTAGAGGAGGTAACTACTAAGGGTAATACTAAAGTAGTCTGCCTTAACTATTATATTCTAGTTAGGGTCCTATTAAGCTAGGATTAGGTCTAAGATAAAGAGGCGCTTAAGCTTATTAAAAGTATAGGCCTCTTACTACCCCTAGACAAAAGGAATGCTCTTTTTTATAAAATTATAAAGGGGGTTAGTAACTTAGGAGAAATTTAAAATAAAGTTATAGTAAAAATTTATAAAACTAAGGAAGCTATATACACCCTATAGCTTTATTAGGGCTACCTAGTCCTAAATAGCCTAGACTTTAGTAGAGTTAGGGTATATACTCTTACTTACTATAATAATATACCTAAGGTAGTAGACTTATTAGGTAGTAAAGATAGACTTATTAAGGTTAAGGTAAAGGCCTACTGCCTATAAGTAGCTAAAAACCATATAAACCTTCCACAAATAGTCACGCCTTAAGCTACTAAAATAAACTAGAATATTATCTAAGTATACTATAATAAAGTTACTAAGGGTATTACTAAGGGTGTTATTAATATAACACTAGAAAGTAATAGGCATACCTACTAGGCTAAAGGGGTAAATAAGCTACTTAAATAGCCTAAACTATATTTAGAATACTATAAAAGCCTTATCTCCCTTAGTAACCTATAGCTTATAGAAAGCTACCTAAATATTTACCTTAGTAAACTATTATATATAGGCTAGAGAGTAAAGGGTTTCCTTAATAAAAGGTAATAGGTAGTAGTCCTGCTTTATAATTTTATTAAAAGCATAGTAATTTATATAAAATTACTAGCCCTTACTAGCCTTCTTAACTAAGAGGACTAGAGTAGCTACTAAAAAAAAGCTAGCTTAAATCTATCCCTTATTTAAGAGCTTTATAAGCTACTACTAGAGTTTAAGTAACTAGTCCTAAGGTATAAAGTATAATAAGCCCTAAGGGAGAGAGGGGAGAAACCTATTAGGAGACTTATAAAGATAAATATAGTAATTTAAGGTACTATAGTAAGGTAGGAGAGTATTTGCCTTAGACTTATTAAAGAAATTAGTAAAGTTATAAAGCTTAGCTAGTAAGGCTATATAAGGGTCCTTAGGCTATAACTTAGGCATAGTAACCTAAAGGATAAATATTAACTTATATAAGCTAGTGCTTATAAACTAAATAGTTATATCCTAAAGGTAGCAAGCCTACTTAGCTATAGCTATAAAGGCAGACCTTATTATAGCTTATATAGCCTTGCCTTAAGCATAACTTAAGGACTCCTATACTATAAGGCCTTTTGCTATACTTACTATTAGCTCTTACTAAGTAGTATAGAGGGTAATATTATAGTATTCTATTTATAGTAAGCTAAAGATTATATTTTAAGCAAGGCCTAAGACTATATAAAGGCAGATAAATAACTACTAGCTATTAATATTAATTATAGTATAGGCAAGGTAAGTAATACTAGACTCTCTCTTAAGTGCCTATTATTCCTACTATTAAACCTTAATAGTAGTCCTTACCTAGCGCCTTAAAGGCAGCTAAATAAGCTTAAGGCCTAGTTATTAAGCAGTAGACTTGCTAATAGTACTATAGTATTTATAGCTATAGTTAATTAGGGTATTTATAAAAGAAAATAAGTTAAAAAGAATAAGAATAAAAAACACTAGGTAATTTATATATTTATAAATTTTATTATACTTTATTAACTCTACCTCCTTCTAACCTAAAGTTTACTATATAATAAAGCCTAGAAGCCCTTATATAAGACTTACTATAAGAGCTAGTCTTTTCTTATTTTATTTTTCTCCTTCTCCTTATACTTATAGTTATTAGCCTTAGTAATAGCCTACTAAATATAAACCTTAGGCTAAAAAAGGAAAAGAAAAAAGTAATTATAAGCTATATAACTTATCTTTTTATAGTATAAGTAAGCACTAGACTCCTAGTAATACACTATCTCCTAGTTAGTTACTTACTTAGCTTATGCCTAAGCAAAGGGTAAGGCTATATTCTTAGCTTTTAGCTTTTTCTTCTTCTTACCCTTACCCTAGGTTTCTATAGTATTTACCTTAAATATAGCTATATTTCCCTTATAGTTAGTAGTATAGTAATACTAGGCTAGAGAATTTATTAAATACTTAGTATAAAAGTAATCCTTAAGTATAAAGGTCTTAAAGTCTAGGGTAATAGTATAATACTACTCTATAATAGTGTTATAGCTATTATAAAAGATACTATAGCTAATATATATACTATATATTTACTTATTAAGCATATAGTATAGCTTAGTAAGATAGACTTTATTATCCTAGCTTATACTACTAGTAAGGGAGAGTTTTTACTTAAAGTAAATAAAAAAGGCAAAGAAGAATTTATTACTAGCTTACTTTATTTAGTTAAGTTTAGTAAAGGCTATCTTATAGTAATAAGGGTTAGAGTAAAGCTTAGAGAAATAGTCTAGAAAGGTAGCTAAGTTATAATAAATAAAATTACCTTTCTTAAAGAATAAGGTAACCTTAGCCTAAATAAAAAATAAGAGGTTCTAGTAAATAAATATTTACTAGTTTATAGCAAAACTAATAAAGTTATAATCTACTTATAGCTTATATACTATAAAAAAGTACTAAGCATTAAAGGTAGATTATTTATTATTATAAGGAGAGCTTATTAGAATTAGCTTATAGTAGACTAGAAGTATAATAGAAAGTAAAGGGAGGTTAATTACCCTAAAAGGGGGGGTTATATTAATAAGTAAGTGAAGGGATATAGCTAAGGTAGTAGTAGTAGTAAATTAAATTATATAGTTAGTAATAGCCTATATAGCCTAAATTACTACTATAGTAGCGTCTTCCTACTCCTATATAATATTAAGGCGCTATTATATAGCTATAAGGGTGTTACCTTATATAGTTAGGGTTATATTAATATAGTTAAGAATTATTATTATATCTTCTATTATAAGAGAAGTAAGTTTATTAGCCTATATATTTATATTTATATTTAAAGGCATATTAATATATTTTAGTAGCTAAAAGAAACATAAGGCTAGAGAATATTTTTTAAATATTATAAACTAGCCCTATTACTACTACTAATAAGCATTAGAATACTATTAAAAGATATAAAGAGAAAGGAAGGAAAGGTAATATAAAGACCCTATTATACCCCCTTTATACCCTTGCTACAAATACCCCCTTATTATTATATATAAGCCTTACACGCAAGGTAAGGTGCGCATAACCACTAATGCGCACCCGCATTAGCCCCACATTAGGCAAAGCCTAATACTATCACATATTCCTAGAGTTATCTAAGGATCTTAAGCTAGGCGATTTACTTATAAATAGCCTGCTTAGTAGTCTTAAGGTCTTAGCCTGCAAATAACTCTATTAGAGTAAGGCTAGAGCTATTATATAATACTAGAGGTAGCGTTTTAGGAGGTGCTAGACATATATTATTCCCTAATTTAATTATAGATCTTATTATAGGTGCTATTTCTACTACTAGGTAGCTAGGGTTAAAGCTTAAGAATTATAAGAGATATTATAGCTAGGTAGTAGTAAAAAGGCATATATTATATTATAAAAGGACTTAAGCTTACTAAGCAAGAATAGTGCGCGCACACGTCGCTAGATATGCTAGCCGCGTGCGTAAGCCCTAGGCATTAGCCGGGGATTCTCCGTGACGTCGCCAGGCAATCCGGCGTGGCCCGTCTTGTGGGGCCGCACCTCACATAATATTAGTGTTAGCTAGTGCTAATTTTACTATAACCTAGTAGTTTCCTAGCCTTAGGGATGCTTTAATATAAAATCTTATATTAGTCCCTAAAGCTAAGGCGCTTTCCTAGGCATAAGACTTTTTCTCCTTTATATTAGGTCTAGTAGTATTTAAATAAGTTACTAAATTAAAGTAATTACTTTTATATATAGTAGTAGTGTAGCTACTTTTCTTATAAATACTATAGTTAGGTTCTAGGTAATTTAGTCTTATATAGCCCTTCTTTTTATACTTATAATATATAGCCTTTTTTTCCTAGCTTTACTATAAAGTACTTAGTTAATTATTACTTTTTCCTTTTAGGTTTAGTAAAGTTTCTTTTTTTAAAAAGTCTGCCTAAGTTTTCCTCTTATTATACCTAGAAGAATTATTATAGTTACTTTTATTATTATTAGATTTATAATAAAAGATATATTTACTAATAAGTTTATACTAATCTACTACTTATATATTACTAATTAAATATGTTTTTAAGCTATAGTTAAGGCTTGTTTAAAAAAGGCCTATTTTATTTTTTATATTTAATTAAGAAAGGAGTTTAGTATAGGTTTATTTTTATTTTTTAAGGAATTTTTTAAAGTTAGTATAATTTGCTTATTTAAAGCTAATAAGCTTTAACTATATACTAAGGGAATAGCTTTCTTAATTATCTAAGCCTTTTTTAAGCTAGTTATAAAAGTTAGTTTATAAAAGGGGATTTTTAATATAATTCTTATAAATCTTTTCTCCTATAGCTTAATATTACTTTATAGTATTAGTAAGGTAAGTGCTAGTATATAAAACCTTTATAAAGTTAGTAGTAAATTAGTAAGGATTTATTATAAATTATACTTTATAATTACTAATAAAAGTCTTTAATTAAAAGGTATTCTAGCTATTATAAGAGGGCTGCTTAAGGGGAGCTTATATAAAGGTCTATTATTAATAATATATAGCAGGTGTAATAAAAGCTATAAATATATTCTTCTCTAGTAATTTTTTATTATTAATATTATATATAAGTTCTTAGAGTTTTTAAAGTTACTACTTCTTCCTTACTTAATTAATATGCTCTTAAAGCGCTAAGATTTTAGTATTATAATTATTACTAATAAGGGTGTTTTCTATAGCTATTATAAGCTTTTACTAAATAAAAAATATAATAGGTTATTGTTAATTCGTACACAGGCGAATTAATAACAAAGGTACAAGAAATAACAAGCAATGCGCGCGCAAAAGGAAGTACTAGGATTCTGGTTAACGTTGTTTATATTACTCTCTAGCTAGCTAAGTGGGAGGCCTTTTGGTGGTTTTTGTAACGCGCAAAGTTATGGGTTATATAACTAGCGCACTAGCCACTTATCTAAGGCAAGCTTAGATACGGCTAATTAGGATGCGCTAGGTTTATGTTAACCTAACCCGTTATGTTAATATTAACACTAGCACTCTTCTCTTTTTATACTAGAAATTAATATAACACAAAGAGCCTCTAATCCCTCCCTGCTAAATGTGTTAAATACTTAGCTAATTAAATCTAATCCCTTAATTAGATCCTTATATAAAGTAATAAAGGAAATAGCAATAGTTGTTATAACATAATAGGTACTAATTAGTATAACCCTAATATCCCTAAAACACACACATAACACGCTATGGTCGTAGCTAAAGAAATAAATGTAGAAGTTATTGTAATTACATACATTATAACGCTACTGCTTAAGATCTATAACTCTTAATAAGGCAGTTACTATTACAAAGATTAAAGTATGTGTGCTTCTTGTAATAACTCTTATAATAACCCTTCTATTAGGTCTTATACTGCTTTTTTTACCTAACTTTCTATCCTAATTATAATCTTGTTTATATTAATAAGGGTTTTAAGCGCTTGGTTTAGTAAAGTCTTTGTTATTACATTAGCTAGGTTATCTTTGCTATTAATCTAGCAGATTTTAAAGATTTCTCTATATTTATATAATTGCTAAAGAGCTATAATATTAATTATTAATTGCTTCTCTTTAGTAGTACTAAGCTTAATAAGGCATTTATATAGTGAATTTAAATCTATATATAGGATTATTAGAATTTTAGGCAGATTAAGCTAGTCTATAATTATCTTAATAGTTGTGCTAATTACATAGGCTATATTAGCACCTTAAACTATACTATATAATTTAGAAGCGAGGGTGCTATGTATAATACGTTTGCACTTTGTTAAGCTATATATAATAATATTGCCTTTTATTATGAATTAAGCCTTGCTAAAGTCCTTGTTTCTAATTATAATAAGGTATCTAATTTAAGAGCTAAAGTCTTTATTATTTATAAAGGATTTGTTAATAAAGACAAAGAGATTTGCTCTTTTAAGGTTAATTAGAATATAACGCAGCCCTTAATCTAGGTAATTTATTTACTACTAAAGCCTCTTGTTAATAAATTTAATGTTCTTGTCTATAAGATCTTGCCTTTGTGCTATAGAAGAGAGGTTAAAGGCGGCTTTAGGTTAATAAATTATAGTAATATACACTTTATAAGCTCTTTATTAATAATATTCCTCCTGGCACTTCTTTGGATTTTTATTAATAAGTTAAAGCTTATTAATCTGCCCTTTTTAGTAAAGAGAAACAAAGGAATTAGCATTAAGGGTAAGCTTATAACTATTAAAGATTAGAGGGTAGTCTATTATAAGCTTCTCCTTTAGCTTAGTAAGGAATTTAGTAGTTTATAGTTTATTTTCTTCTTAATTAGAAAACGGTTAATTAGCTAAGATAAGGGTATTATTAGTCTACATGCCTATAATGCTAAATTTATTTGCGGAGCTGCTAATAAGGAGGCAAGGGTTATATATAGAAGGCAT
>SRQA01001340.1:0-10879 GCA_018360365.1 Claviceps citrina
TATGCTACTAATAGCAATACCCTTCTTATTCTTAATTACTAATATAAACTATATAAATATAAAGCTTAATAACCTAAGGAACCTGCTAATTTAAGGCATAAAAAAGATTCCTATAACCTAACAATAAGGTTATCTATAGTAGGATCTTAAGCTAACTATAGTAGTTGCCTTCTTCCTTATAAAAATATAACTTTAGTAGCTTTATTAACGTTTTAGTTACCCTTTAATTAGAAGACTATAAAAGGTTCTCTATAAAGCTAGTAAGGAATTTAACCTAAAGATCCTGCAAAAGATTACTAGTTTCTGCAAGTAATGTTAACTTTATAGTAAGAGCCCTAGCTAATTTAAGTTTACTTTAAAAGATAATTATAAGTTTAATTATAAGATTATTATTAATATTCTCTAAATTAATAGCAAGCTAGTCCTCTATATTATAGATTTTATTATAGCTTTCTAAGCTACTTATTTTCTTAAACTAAGAAAGCAAACTACTAAAGATATTTAAGACACTATTAGAGCTTATTAGATTAATAGTTATCTTAGACCGCCTAAATAGATTATTTATAATACTAGAAAGAACTTTATATTAGCTAAATTCTGTTAATACGCCTAAGGGTTAGCAATTAAAGTTAATAAGGTCCCTATAAAAGCTTATAATAGCATTAAAAAGGTTAAAAGATATTACACTCCCCTCTAATATATATATAGTATTATTAAAAGCAAACTTAGAGACTATATATAGCAAGACTACCTTCTTTAAATAGCTATAAAAGCTATTAATAACTTTGCTAGCCTAAACGGCTTTATTCTAATACTTCTTATGTTTAGGGCATATCCACAACTATTATAGGATTTACTACTAGCGTTTTCTATTATTTAACACGCTAAAGTAATTTATAAAGCTACCTTTAAAGCCTATAGATTACTTACAAAGCGCTAGATTAGTAATGCCCTTACCTGCTATAATAGGCCTAACACTCTCCTAACCTACTAGATCCCGCTATAATCTAAGGTATAGGTCTAGCGCGAGAAAGGTAGTTAGCAAGGTCCTTATAAACTCTTAGCTATAGAAGGCATAACCTACATAGTAGAAATACCTTTATGTTAGGACTAGAAAGCCACGAGGTTGCCTCAGGCCAACAGGATCCATTTGCACAAGCAAGCCTCTGTTAGGTTCGCGTTATATAATAAGGTTATTCGCCGCGTATAAGCGCTAGACTTATAGCAAGGTATAACCGCTAGACTTATAGCAAGGACTAGAGGCATGTAATACTTATAATTATATAGGTATAGACCTTTAACTAAATTAGATAGAAGGGGGCAAGAATTAAGACTATTACCTATTACTATATACCTTTAAATAAGCCGTGACTTCCTTAATCTCTTACTCTAATATCCCTAACTTATTTATAATAATTTTAATTCTTCTATTTATATTAGACTATTAGATTAAGAAAGTTATTATAGTTTAGACTTATAACTTAATACGTAATAGTAGTGAAGTTGCTAGAGAAGGTATTAAATCTATGTAAAGACCTGTAGCTATGCCTAGAGCTAGCATTATATCTAGATTACTACTATAACCTATTACACCCTCTAGTTAGCAAGAGCCTATAGTAGCTATAGAAAACACCCCTATTAGTAATAATTATAATACTAAAATCTTAGCGCTCTAAGAACGTATTAATTAAGTAAGGAAAAAGCAGTAACTTTAAAAACTCTAAGAACTTATACATAATATTAATAATAGAGAATTACTAGAGGAGAATATATCTATAGCTCCTATTACACCTGCTGCGTATTATTCGTAGCAGACCTTTACACAAGCTCCTTTTAAGCAGCCTTCTTATAATAGCTAGAATGCCCTCTAATTAAAGACTTTTATTAGTAACTATAAAGTATAATTTATAATAAATCCTTATTAATTCGCTACTAACTTCACAAAGGTCTTATATGCTAGCACCTGCCTCACTAGTACTATAAAGTAATGTTAGGCTATAGGAGAAAAGATTCGTAAGAATTACATTAAAAATCCCCTCTTATAAACTAACTTTTATAACTAGCTTAAAGGAGGCCTAGATAATTAAGAGAGCCGTTCCCTTAGCATATAGTTAAAGCTTATTAGCTTTAAACAAGCAGATTATACTAACTTTAAAAGATTCCTTAAAAAATAAGAATAAACCTATACTAAACTCCCTTCTTAATTAAACATAAAGAATAAGATAGGCCTTTTTTAAATAGGCCTTAACTGCAGCTTAAAGACATATTTAATTAGTGGCGTATAAGCAGTAGATTAGTATAAACTTATTAGTAAATACATCTCCTATTATAAATCTAATAGTAATAGAGGTAACTATAATAATTCTTCTAGGTATAATAAGAGGAAAACTTAGGCAGACTTTTTAGAAAGAGAAACTTTACTAAACCTAAAGGGAAAGAGCAGTAACTAACTAAGCACTTCATAGTAAAGCTAGGAAAAGGAGGCTATATATTATAAGTGTAAAAAGAAGGGCTATATAAGACTAAATTACCTAGAACCTAACTGTAGTATTTACAAGAAAAGCAGCTACACTACTGCTATACATAGAAGTAACCGCTTTAATCTAGTAACCTATCTAAATACTACTAGACCTAATATAAGGGAGAAAAAGCCTTACACCTAGGAAAGCGCCCTAGCTTTAGGGACTAACATAAGATTTTGTGTTAAAGCGTCCCTAAGGCTAGGAAACTACTAGGTTATAGTAAAGTTAGCGCTAGCTAATACTAGTGCTACTTATTCTATTATTTATCCTAAGTTACTAACAGAGATAGATTAGAAAAAGGTAAGAAGGAGTAATTTACTAATAGAATTAGCGAATATGCTACTAGAACACTATAGCATACTTAATATACTTTGCAAAGTATTTAATAGTATAAGTTACAAAAAGATCTATTATATAAGCTACTATATAGCTAAGACTTTAGAAGACCTTCTCCTAGGAATAGATTAGTTTAGAAATAAAGATCCATATATGTTATTATAGTACATATAAGAGTGGATTTTCCCTATTACAAGATAACATATTAAAGTTATTGCATTAACAAAGCGACTACGCAAAGAAATAAAAGAGTTATTTATAATACTAGTGCTTAGCGCTAGCTTCTTAAAAGGAATAGACCCTAAAGACCTAAGTATACCTAAGAAGAAACTAAGTAGCAAGACACTTGCGAAGAAGCTGCCTAAGTGTTATGCAGATTTTGCGGACGTGTTTAACCTTAAAAAGGCAGCTTTATTACCCTCCTTAGAAGGTTATATGTATTTAATTAAAATTAAAGAAGACTAAAGACCCCTATAGGGTTTAATATATAACCTTATAGAAAGGGAGCTAGAAGAGCTCCGCAAGTACCTTGCGATAGCGCAGGAGAGAGGCTAGATATATTATTTAATTAGTCCTACTAGCGCCCTAATTCTCTTTATTCTAAAAAAGGGAGGTAAATTACGCCTATATATAGATTATAAAGGCCTTAACAAAATTATACAAAAGAATTAGGCCCCTATACTACTAATCTTAGAGATCCTTAATAGATTAAAGGGAGCTAAGGTTTATACTAAGTTTAACTTAAAAGACGTGTATAATTAGCTTTATATTAGCAAAGGAGACAAGTAGAAGACTACCTTCTATTATTAATATAGTTACTATAAATATCTTATAATGCCTTTTAGGCTTGTTAACGCCCTAGCCACCTTCTAAGAATTTATTAATAACACCCTCTTAGGGCTTATTAATTTAATCTACATTATCTATCTTAATAATATTCTAATTTATAGCAGTAATCTAGCAAAGCACAAGCAGTATATTTGCTAAGTCTTAGAGAGGCTACGTTTAAAAAAGCTCTATACTAACCTTAAGAAGTGTAAATTCTTAACTATAAAGGTTAACTTTCTTAGCTATATAGTATTAACAAAAGGAATTGCTATAGAGCTAAAGCAAGTTAAAGCAGTAGTAAATTAGCTAGAACCTTGTAGCGTTAAAGACATATAATTATTTCTTAGGTTTACTAGCTTCTACTATTATTTTATTTATAAATATAGTAAGATTATAGCCCCTCTTACTAATTTAACAAGGAATAATGTAATAGGGCTACTTATATTAGGTCCCTGCGAGCGTAAGGCGTTTAAGACGCTTAAGCAAAGCTTTATTATAGCACCTATTCTAGTACATTTTAATCTAGCTATACTATTAAGAATAGAGACTAATATATTATGCTTTACAATTAGCGTAATTCTTTCACAGAAGCAAGAAGACTAATAGCATCCTATTGCGTATACGTTAAGGAAGCTGCTAGATGCTAAAGTATACTATTTAACTCCTAATACTAAGCTACTAGCAATTTAAGAAGCCTTTAAGAATTAGAGATATTATATAGCCTATAGTACCTAACCTATTTAGGTTATTATAGATTATCTTAATTATAAGTATCTTATGTTAAAGCCTAAGCTTACTAGCAGGTAAGTACAAGCCCTTAATAAACTTAATTTATATAACTTTACAATTAAATATAGGCTAGGGGTTAAGAACCCTATAAACCCTTTGTCTTATAGGTTAGACTATAATACTAGCGTTAAAGACATAGGAGCTTCTTAAGCTTTATATTTTTTATCTAAGTTTATTAGTATAGAGTTAAAGTAATTAAGCTTTAAACTACCTTTAACTAAGAAAGAAATAGTTACTATTAGTATAGTCTTTAGCCTATAATACTTAGAGGATGCTATAGCCCTTAAAGAGCAAGTACGCGGTATACCTACTAAGAGAGTAATGCTTATAAGCAGCTCTCTAAAATGCTTAGAGAATACTATAGCCCTTAAAAAGTAAGTATATAGTATAACTACTAAGAGAGCAACGCTTATAAGCAGCTCTTTAAAATAGTTTAAGATGTTATTAGAGTTATAAATACTAATCCTACTTAATAGCCTTATACTAATAATAAGTTAATATAGCAGCGCTCTTACAGCTAGACTTTGCTTCCTTAGTTAGCGTCTTGCATAGCATAAAGCTAATGCTATAAAACCTCTAAAAGCGGCTATATATAATAAATTAAGCTAGGTATAGCAAGGGGATGCCTTTATCTTATAAACTAAGCAGCTTATTTAAAGCTTAGAGAATGCCCGTGGCCCTTAAGCTTAAAATACAGAGGAAGTCTCTAACTCTCTAGATAATAAAATAAGAAAAGATTAAGAGAAAGCCTCTAGCCCTTAAGGTTATAGTAAAGAGGCTATCTCTAACCCTCTAGTTAGAAGCTTAGGGAATACCTCTAGCCCTCTAGGTTAGTTAATTAATAAAAATAAAACACTCCTTTTTAGAGACTATATATATATTCTATTAGGTCTCTATAAAGAGATCTTAATGCTTATTTATAATAATAAAGCCACAGGGCATTAGGGAGTTAGTAAAACGCTCTATTAAATTGCTAACTAATACTACTAGCTATACATAAGAAAAGATATTAAAAAACATGTTTATACTTATTTTAATTATTAAGTATTAAAGCTAAGATAGCATTAACCTTATAGTAAACTTACTACACTCCCTATACTAGACTAACCCTTCTAAGAGCTATTAATAGACTTTATTATAGGACTTCTACTAGTAAAGGGATTAGGATCTAAGATATATAACGCTATTCTTGTAATAGTTAACTGATTTATAAAGTACGCTATTTATATACTAATATTAAAGTAATTAAGTAGTAATAGTTTAGCTACGCTTTTTATTAATTTAGTCTTTAAAGATTATAGTATCCCGGAAGGCATTATAACTAACCGCGGAATAACTTTTATAAGCTCTTTCTAGCGAACCTTCTACTATAATATTACAACTAAGCATTAACTAAGCACTATATTCTATCCTTAAATAAACAGTTAGACTAAACAAATAAACTAATTACTTAAGCATTATTTACAAGCCTTTACTAGCACTAAATAAACTAATTAGGTTAACCTTTTACTAATAGCGCAATTTACATATAATACAAGCTACTATAGCTCTCTCTACAAATCCCCTGCTAAGGCGCTTTAAGGTTTTACACCTAGAGGCTTATTATATACAAAGAGAATAACTACTATAATAAATAAATAAGCTAAGTTACATAGAGCGGAGCTATAACATAAACACAAAGAGATATAGAAGCTCCTATAATATATATAAGCTATATAAGCTAAGTATTATAATTAAAAGAGAATACTAATAAAATTTAATATAGGAGACTATATTCTTTTATCTACAAAAAATATTAATTTGTAGTAACTAAGCAAGAAGCTTGTAGCAAAGTACCTAGGACCCTACAAAATTATTAAGTTAATTAGAAATCACAGGTTAGCTTACTATATAAAGCTCCTAAAAGGCATAAGACTTTATAATATTTTTTATATTTTAAACTTAGAATTATATAAAGGAGATCTAAAAAGCATACTAAAAGTAATATAGTAAGTACCTCTCCTTACAGGAGAAGATTCTTTATATATTATAAAAGGAATTATTACTTATAAGTATTAGGGAAACTAACAAAAGTACCTTATTAAATAGGAAGGTTATAATAACTTAGAGAATATGTAGATACATTACCGCGACTTTACAAATCTATAAGTCCCTTAGGAATATAATTAAAGAATTCTTTAAGAGGAAGCTAGTGTATAATAATAAGATTAAGAAATAAGGGGGAAGAAGGTTTAAAAGAATTAAAAGTAGGGAAGCAGTAATATTATAGGTATTACAAAGGATATACACAAATTAGAAGCATTAGAAATTTTTAATATTAGTTTATAACATTTAAAATTAGGTAATATAAAGGGAACCTTCTATAACTAAGATAGTCGCAAGCGGAGAGGGTTACCCTATTAGGACTAGAAAGCTATAAGGTTGCCTTAGGCTAACAGGATCTATTTGCACAAGCAAGCCTCTATTAGATTTACATTATATAACAAGGTTATTCGCCGTGTATAAGCGCTAGACTTATAGCGAGGTATAACTACTAGACTTATGGCAAGGACTAGAGGCATATAACACTTATAATTATATAGGCACAGACCTCTAACTAAATTAGATAGAAGGGGGCAAGAATTAAGACCGTCACCTATTGCTACATACCTTCGAATAAGCCGTGACTTCCTTGATCTCTTACTCTAATATCCCTGACCTATTTATGACAAATAGTTATAAGCTTACTCTTAATACTAATTCCTTTATTTCTTTTTACTAAAAAGAGTAAATTAGTAAGCTTTAACTTATTAATAAAGATTTAGAGAAGCGCTAGGAGAAATATTATTAATAAAGAGCTTATAAAGTATATATTACTATAATTTATTAACCTAAAGCTACCTTTAACCTCTTTTTTATAGTATAAAAGCAAGATATTATAAATAAGAATATTAAATTCCTTAATAAAAGGCTTTAGTAGTAGATAAATTACCTAGATTAAGGGCTGTATTATATCCTAATTAACCTTAAAAAAGCAAATCTCTTTGTCTTTATTAATAAATCCTTTGTAAATAACAAAGACTTTAGCTCTTAGATTAAATACCTTATTATAATTAGAAATAAGGACTTTAGCAAGGCTTAATTTACAATAAAAGGCAATATTATTATATATAGCTTAATAAAGTGTAAGCATGTCACACGCAGCGCCCTTGCTTCTAAATTATATAGCATAGTTTAAGGTGCTAATATAGCCTATGTAATTAGCATAACTATTAAGATAATTACAGACTAGCTTAATCTACCTAAAATTCTAATAATCCTATGTATAGATTTAAATTTACTATATAAATGCCTTATTAAGCTTAGTATTACTAAAGAGAAGTAATTAATAATTAATATTATAGCTCTTTAGTAGTTATATAAACATAGAGAAATCTTTAAAATCCGCTAGATTAATAGCAAAAATAACCTAGCTAATGTAATAATAAAGACTTTACTAAACTAAGCGCTTAAGACCCTTATTAATATAAATAAGATTATAATTAGGATAGAAGGTTAGGTAAAAAAAGTAGCATAAGACCTAATAAAAAGGTTATTATAAGAGTTATTATAAGAAGCATATATACTTTAATCTTTATAATAATAACTGCCCTATTAAGAGTTATAGATCTTAAGCAGTAGTGTTATAATATGTGTAATTATAATAACTTCTATATTTATTTCTTTAGCTATAACTATAGTGTATTATATATATTTTAGGGATATTAGGGTTATACTAATTAGTACCTATTATATTATAATAACTATTACTATTTCCTTTATTACTTTGTGTAAGGATCTAATTAAGGGATTAGATTTAATTAGCTAAGTGTTTAATATATTTAGTAGGGAGGGATTAGAGGCTCTTTATATTACGTTAATTTCTAGTATAAAAAGAGAAGAGTGCTAGTGTTAATATTAACATAACAGGTTAGGTTAATATAAACCTAGCGCATCCTAATTAGCTATATCTAAGCTTGCCTTAGATAGGTAGCTAGTGCGCCGGTCACATAACCTATAACTCTGCGCATTACAAAAACTACTAAAAGGCCTCCTACTTAGCTAGCTAGAGAGTAATATTAACAATATTAACCAGAATCCTAGTACTTCCTTTTGCGCGCGCATTGCTTGTTATTTCTTGTACCTTTGTTATTAATTCGCCTGTGTACGAATTAACAGATTTAATTAGCTAAGTATTTAATATATTTAGTAAGGAGGGATTAAAGGCTCTTTATATTATATTAATTTCTAGTATAAAAAGAGAAGAGTGCTGGTGTTAATATTAATATAATAGGTTAGGTTAACGTGGACCTAGCGTATCCTAATTAGCTATATCTAAGCTTACCTTAGATAGGTAGCTAGTGCGCTAGTTACGTAACCTATAACTTTACGCATTACAAAAACTACTAAAAGGCCTTCTACTTAGCTAGCTAAATAGTTATTATTAATAATATTAACTATAATCTTAGTACTTCCTTTTGCGCGCGCATTACTTATTATTTCTTATACCTTTGTTTATTAATTTGCCTGTGTATAAATTAATATTTATAATAATTTTAATTTTTTTATTTATATTAGACTATTAAATTAAGAAAGTTACTATAGTTTAGACTTATAACTTAATATATAATAGTAGTAAAGTTATTAAAGAAAGCACTAAACTTATATAAAGACTTATAGCTATGCCTAAAGCTAGTATTATATTTAAATTACTATTATAACTATTAATTTATACACAGGCGAATTAATAAACAAAGGTATAAGAAATAATAAGTAATACGCGCGTAAAAGAAAGTACTAAGATTCTAGTTAACGTTATTAATTATAACTATTTAGCTAGCTAAGTAGGAGGCCTTTT
The DNA here is from genome assembly GCA_018360365.1 of Claviceps citrina. Lineage (NCBI taxonomy): Eukaryota > Fungi > Ascomycota > Sordariomycetes > Hypocreales > Clavicipitaceae > Claviceps > Claviceps citrina. The sequence goes on from SRQA01001340.1 coordinate 9,352, forward strand.
AGTAGTTTTTATAATACGCAAAGTTATAGGTTACGTAACTAGCGCACTAGCTACTTATCTAAGCTAAGCTTAGATATAGCTAATTAGGATACGCTAGGTCTATATTAACCTAACCTATTATATTAATATTAACACTAGTACTCTTCTTTTTTTATACTAGAAATTAACATAATATAAAGAGCCTCTAATCCCTTCTTACTAAATATATTAAACACTTAGCTAATTAAATCTAATTCCTTAATTAGATTCTTATATAAAGTAATAAAGGAAATAGTAATAGTTATTATAATATAATAGGTACCTATTAGTATAACCCTAATATCCCTAAAACATATATAACACGCTACGGTTATAGCTAAAGAAATAAATATAAAAGTTATTATAATTATATATATTATAATGCTACTGCTTAAGATTTATAACTCTTAACAAGGCAGTTGCTGTTATAAAAATTAAGGTATGTATGCTTCTTATAATAACTCTTATAATAACCTTTCTATTAGGTCTTATGCTACTCTTTTTACCTAACCTTCTATTCTAATTATAATCTTATTTATATTAATAAGGGTCTTAAGCGCTTAGTTTAGTAAAGTTTTTGTTATTATATTAGCTAGGTTATTTTTGCTATTAATCTAGCAGATTTTGAAGATTTCTCTATATTTATATAATTACTAAAGAGCTATAATATTAATTATTAATTACTTCTCTTTAGTAATACTAAGCTTAATAAGGCATTTGTATAACGAATTTAAATTTATATATAGGATTATTAGAATTTTAGGCAAATTAAGCTAGTTTATAATTATCTTAATAGTTATGCTAATTATGTAGGCTATATTAGTACCTTAAACTATACTATATAATTTAGAAGTAAGAGCGTTATATATAACACGCTTGTACTTTATTAAGCTATATATAATAATATTACCTTTTATTATAAATTAAGCCTTACTAAAGTCCTTATTTCTAATTATAATAAGGTATTTAATCTAAGAGCTAAAGTCTTTATTATTTATAAAGAATTTATTAATAAAGACAAAGAGATTTGCTTTTTTAAGGTTAATGTTAATTCGTACACAGGCGAATCAATAACAAAGGTACAAGAAATAACAAGTAATGCGCGCGCAAAAGGAAGTACTAGGATTCTAGTTAATGTTATTAATATTACTATTTAGCTAGCTAAGTGGGAGGCCTTTTAGTAGTTTTTGTAATGCGCAAAGTTGTGGGTTATGTAACTAGCGCACTAGCTACCTATCCGAGGCGAGCTCGGATGCGGCTAATTAGGATGCGCTAGGTCCACGTTAACCTAACCTGTTGCGTTAATATTAATACTAGCACTTTTCTCTTTTTTATGCTAGAAATTAACACAATACAAAGAGCCTCTAATCCCTTCCTACTAAATATATTAAACACTTAGCTAATTAAATCTGTCGGAATCATCGCACACATTACGGGTCAACCTCGGCACCCTCGGCTTAGCCTGCGGCTCCGCCCGGCTAAGCGAGGATGCACGCAATGTGATTGGCCG
>SRQA01001341.1:0-10878 GCA_018360365.1 Claviceps citrina
CCCCCCCCCCCCCCCCCTCACACCACCCACTCCCCGTCAATCTCCTCCCAGTGATCGAGAAAGCCCTTGAAGAACTGCACGCCGAGACCCGGGTCCAACGCGCCCGTCGTCGCCCGGATCGAGTGCATGCTCAGCTGGGCGAGCCCCGCGTCGGCGGCCTTGACGCCCATCGCGCTCGAGAGCATGGGCCCGACGGTGCCGCCGCTGCGGGAGTCGTTGCGGATCTGGAACACCTGCGTCTTGGCACCGACCTTCTCGGCCACCCTGGTCAGGACGGCGGTGGAGACGGCATCGGTGGCCATGTGGCCGTTTGAGTCTGCGGCGATGGCGATGCCGACATTGAGCTGCGGCACGTGCTGGTCGAGGTAGTTTTCCAGAAAGTTGGGGTTCCCCGCGTGGGTCACGTCTGCGGAGAGGAGGAACGAGCGGGCGTACGTCTGACCGACGAGGCCTGGGCCGTGGGAGTCGGGGTTGAGGGCCTCGACCGTGCGCTCGATGACGAGGGGGAGGAAGTTGCCGTGGGCGCCCTGGCGGAGGAGCGAGCCGATTTCTTCGTCGTCGAAGAGGGCGACGAGCTTGATGTAGCCGTCGTTCTTGTTGGAGTCTGCGGCGAGGAGGGCCACGAGGGCCGACCACGAACAGAGCTTGTCGTCGATGCGGCCGGCCGTGATGAACTCCCTGTCCATGCCCATGGTCTGCGCCGGCTGCGAGTCGTAGAGCTCGAGCTCCCAGTTGACAATGGAGCTGTACGACGTGATGCCCAGTTCTTTGGCGATGAGCTGCACCAGTCGCCGGGGCTGGGTGGTGACAAAGCTGCCTTCGGGGCCGAGCGGCTCCGGACCGTCCCGGTCTGTTTGCCCGCCCGACGAGGCGCTCTGCAGGCCGATGATGGGCACGGCCTGCGTCTCCTTGTTGTTGGAGCCGAACATGCCGACGCCGAAATGGGGCGCAAGCGTCGGGATCTTGGCCACGGGCCAGTCCAGCTTGACGAGCTTGGTGCTCGTCTTGCCCGTGTCTGGGTCCCGCACAACGACGCGGCCGCCGATGCTGAGGTCGCGATCCCACCACGTCTGGTTCAGACCTCCGGCGTATTGCGCGACGCCGAGCTGCACGTAGCCCGCCTTGCTGGGCCGCGTGCTCACGGGCTTGAGTCGAGCAGTGATGGCATCGATGTGGCCGGCAACCATTCCCACCCCGTTTCCGGGCTTGTAGGCCTCGCCAACCGTGAAGGCGATGATTGTGCTGCCGTTGCGCGTGACCCAGTATTTCCCGCCGGCTCGGATCTTCCCAGCCCATGCGTCTCGTGGTGACAGCTGCGAGAGAAGAGGGAGCAGAGGTTAGCCGTCCCGCTCCCAAAAGATGGCAAGCCAACCTCATGAAGCCTCGTGCAACATGACATGACAACAGGGCCTCACTCGTCGTGGGAAAATATGCTCCGCTAGTTGGAATGGGACATACCTCTTCAAATCCACAATCCCTCAGTTTGCGCTTGAAATAGTCGACGGCATGGAACACCGTGGGATTCTCCCGCAGGAAATCACAAAAGGGCTTGGTGAAAGCCTCGGGTCTGCATTGCGCCACCTGGCACAGGCGGCAGGCTTGTCCCTCGGCGAGCTGCCAGCTGACCTGGGCGATTTCGGGCGCGGCCAGTGCGGACACGCAGCTTGCGCAGGCCCTATTTTCTTCTGATGGGCGGCCGTGCATATCGGCCAGAATGAAGGCCTTTGACATGGTAGAGGATGCAGCCATGGGGACAGCCGGCGAGGCAGATGGGCCTTGAGGAAGCGGGAACTGGAGTGGACGCAGCGACAGGGCGGGGCTGAGCGTGGGAGTTCGTCTGGTCATTGTAAGCAGTGAGTTGTCGTGAGTTGTCGGGTTGTGTCTGGGTTTGGCTGAGGAGCAATGAGGTAGGGAGATGGCAAGGAGATGGCAAGGTGATGGCAAGGAGTGGAAAGACGCGGTCGCTGCGTGTGCCTGGCAGGTTCCTGTGGTTGGCTCTGCCGCCGTGCGCAGCCATTGGTCGCAGCTGATTGGTCGCCGCTTTTCGCAGCTAGTCGCAGACTCGCAGCTAGTCGCAGCTGTTTGCAACTGCCAACTGGCTGGCCGGGCGCTCACACTGTTCGTGCTACCCGGCATCCGCGTCCGCACAGGCCTCTCGGAGTCGATCGACTCCTCCCCCCCATTGCACACCCCCCCCCCCCTGATTCTACATGGCCATGGCTCCAATGCATGTCTGGCATGCCTTGTCGCAATGCTTCATGATTCCGAAGCCGGTCCTCACGGAAGAGAATCTCGCAGACCAAGCGGGCAGGGTCCACATTGTCACCGGCGGCTACGCAGGCGTCGGCAAGGAGCTGACGGACATTCTGTACCAGCACAATGCCACCGTCTATGTCGCAGGCCGGAGTCGAGAAAAGGCCGTGGCAGCCATGGACACCATCCAGGCAGCCCATCCCAACTCGACGGGCCGTCTTGAGTTCCTGCCCGTCGACCTGTCCGACCTGGCCTCCATCAAGCAGGCCGCGCAGCACTTCACGGCCCAGGAGAAGCGCCTGGATGTCCTCGTCAACAATGCCGGCGTCATGGTGCCCCCCCGCGGCAGCAAGGGCAAGCAGGGACACGAGCTGCAACTGGCCACCAACTGCCTCGGACCCTTCCTCTTCACAAAGTGTCTCCTCCCCGTGCTCAAGCACACGGCCGCCAGCAGCCCTGCCGCCTCGGTACGCGTCATATGGGCGAGCTCCCTCGCCGCCATCCTCTCCTCCCCGGCCGGCATGGGCGTGAAGCTCGGCCAGGACGGCGCGCCCGTCGTGGCGACGTTTCAGTTCGAGAACTACGGCCAGTCCAAGGCTGCCAACAATCTGTACGCCGCCGAGTTCCATCGTCGCTACGGCGGCGACGGCATCCTCAGCCTCGCCTTCAACCCCGGCAATCTGAAGAGCGAGTTGATGCGCCACATGAGCCTCGATGGGTGGTTGGCGTCCAAGCTGTTCGCCTATCCCGCCCGCTATGGTGCCTACACCGAGCTGTATTCCGGATGGAGCCCCGACATCAACATGGACCACGGGGGCATGTTTGTCATTCCCTGGGGCAGGAACGGCAATCATGTTTTGCGGAGCGAACTTCGCAAGGCCATTGAGGAGTCGAGCACGGATGAGACTTGTGCTGTGAGAAAGTTTTGGGAGTGGAGCGAAAAGGAAACGAGTCAATACGCGTAGTAGTCGCGCAAAAAAAAAAAAAAGAAAAAGAAAAAACATCAAAGAATAATAAAACAAATGAATCATATTGGAGCGAGAATGCCCGTACTCTATGTCGGCTCATCGAACAAGTAAGGGAGGAGCTTGTTGGTCAGATGCAAGGGAGCTCTTCATATTCTTGACACGGAAGAATGGGCCGCATCAAACCACGCAAAATGGCAGGTCTATCTCAGACTGCTAGCATAAAAGGCTGTGGTCGTTCTGATACGGATGAGATTTCGAGTGAGGAGAAGTCCCTGGTCTTGTTCCGCCTGGTATAAAAGTGCGGCGATTGGAAAAGAAGGGCGGCCCGACGCGATAAAACAACGGAGCCCCGCAACAGAGGAGACGGTTGTAACTTGTCAGGTCAGCCAGCAACTTGCGAGACAGGCTGCAGGCTGCAGGCTGCAGGCAATGTCGATGTCGAGATGTGATGGTGCCATCATCGATGATCAGTGACGACTGGCCGCCGCGCCGTTGAAGAAGGCCGATACGTAATGCCAAACCCCCGCGCCGGCAAAAAGTGTCATGAGGGTGCTATAACAGGCAGCTGGGTCAAGAAGAAGCCTGTTTCTCTTGCCCATCGCGGCGCAAAAGGACGAGCAGGGGGGGCTTCGGTCTATTTTCCATTTCCTTATCTGTGGCCTATGGCCCATGGTGGAGCACTGCAGTCCGCAGATGCCTGCTGGACTGCGTGTGCCGAAGAAGGAAGCATACGGATAAGTCGTGCTACAAGAACGGCGACGTGGCGAAGCATGTGGTGGCGCCCTTGCAGCAGCAGCAAAAAAGAAAACGCCCATGAGGAGGGGGTGAGAAGGGTGAAGAGGAAAGAAGAAGGCACTCATCTTGCTTCCCTCGCTCACGCTCTTTGCGACTTCTCGTGCCATCCCCTGCCCCATAAGTTCGGGGACTCGAAATAGAGCGACTGTTCAAATGGATGCCGCCGACCTGGCTGCCTCTGATCCTGATGCAGGGAAAACCATCTCCGGCTCATCAGACGGCGCATCTGATGTCGTCTACGATGGGCGGCTTGCCTTCACCCGCGTCAAGGGAGGGAACGGCTCCGAAGCCACGTACCAAGAAGCTGCTGGGGCGCCCGTTGAGCGCGACTCGCCCCTGGGCTATCACGTCGGCTGGGTCACCATCATCTTTCTCAATGTGAACCAGATGGTCGGGACGGGAGTCTTCTCAACACGTACGTTGGCCTTGAGGTTTTTCTTTTTTTTTTTTTCTATGTTTTCTTGATTTGGTTTTTTTTTTTTTTTTTTTTTTGGTGGCTTGGACGCGACCAAACCAACAACAAAACGACATCTGACCGCCGATGGGCGATGCGATGCAGCTGGGAATGTCCTCGGAGCCACGGGCTCGGTCGGCCTCGCCTTGATCTACTGGACCATCGGTGGCTTCATGGCCGTTGCCGGCTTCGGAACGTACCTCGAGCTGGCGAGTTACTTTCCCAACCGGAGCGGCTCCGAGGTCGTCTACCTGGAGCAGGCCTACCCGCGGCCCAGGTACTTCTTCCCGATTGCCTTTGCGGTGCAGTCCGTCATCCTGGCATTTAGCAGCAGCAATGCCATTGTCCTGTCGCGCTACTTGTGGCGGATTGCCGGCCAGACGCCCAGTGACTGGCAGATGAAGGGCGTGGCCATTGCAGCGTACACACTGGCTGTATTATGTGAGTTGGTTTTCCCGTGGAAATCCATGAAAGCCTTTCCCCCCATCGATTTTCTGATTGTCCTGGGAACATCCAATATCCGGCATCTGACAGGACGCTAAAAAAAGAGTTGGGTAAACCCCCTAGGCGTCGTCGCCCATAACAAGTACTCCATGTGGGCGGCGAATGTGCTGGGGTTTTTGAAAGTCATAACCCTCGTCTTCATCAGCATCACCGGCCTGGTCGTCCTGGGGGGCAACGTGCCGCGGGTGCGCGACCCCGGGGCCAACTTCCACAACGCCTTTCGAGACACGACCAGCAACGGATACGACCTGTCCTCGGCCCTCGTCAGCGTCGTCTTCACCTACACGGGCTTCTCCAACGCCTTCAACGTGGTCAACGAGATCAAGAACCCCATCCCCTCGCTCAAGAGGCACGGCCTCGTCTCCGTCGTCGTCGTCGCTGTCCTGTACCTGCTCTGCAACGTGGCCTACTTCTCGGCCGTCGACAAGTCCACCTTTGCCAGGTCCAAGGAGATCGCCGCCGGCGTCTTCTTCACCACCGTCTTCGGCCCCGGGCCCGCGGAGACGGTGCTCAACGTCCTGGTCCTGCTCAGCGCTTACGGGAACCTGCTGGGCTCGCTGATCGGCCAGTCGCGCATGATCCGCGAGATTGGCCGCCAGGGCGTCCTGCCCTGGGCCAACTTCTGGGTCACGACGAAGCCGTTTGGGACGCCCGTCGGGCCCTATGCGCTCAAGTGGTTCGTGACGTGTGTCATGATTGCGGCGCCGCCGGCGGGCGATGCCTTCCAGTTTGTCGTGAGCTTGAAGACGTATCCTGACGCAATCTTTGGTCTGGCAATGACGCTTGGCGTGTTCCTCATCCGTCGTCGCCGGAGCCGCAACAAGCTTCCCCGGTCGCAGTTCCGCGTCTGGAATGTCCTTTTGGTGTTTTACAACTTGGTTCAGGTCTTTCTTCTGGTTATGCCGTGGTGGCCGCCCAAGGGTGGTCCTTATGCTGGAAACGTGAGCTTCTGGTACGCCACGTACTGCGTGACGGGAATTGCCGTGTGAGTTTTGAATCGCCTCGCCCACCCCGTACTTTTCCTTCCCTCTCCCTCTCCCTCTTTTCTTTTCTCCTTCCATGAAGCTAAATGTTTGGCGAAACCCCCCCCCCCCCCATTAGACTGGTGGTATCTGGCCTGTATTATGTCGCGTGGCTGCACGTCATCCCCAGGTGGTGCAAATACCGCATTCGAGCCGAGGTGATTACGGCGGAGGACGACAGCGTTGTTTCTCACAAGCTCGTCAAGGTGCCTCTTGTCGACGTCGACCGATGGGACGCCGAGCATGACGAGGCTGGGCAGCTGAAGAGCAAGACCAGTCGCTGCGGGCAACAATGAATCTGGGAGGTCGAGGCGCAAGGTAGAGGACTGGGGCGTGTTTGTGCGTGTGTTCGGTTGTGTGTGTGTGTGTGTGTTCATTTGTGTTTCATTTCATTTAGTTGCAAGCTGCTTCTTTGGGTTGTTTCTCGACGGCGGAAGGGAATCCATTTTTGGCCGCCTTGTCTAGCTTTCTAATGAACAATACGTCGCGTTTTGACAACCAATCAGGAGCATCGGTTTCGTGGTCTAGTTGGTCATGATTTCTCGCTAACACCGAGAAGGTCCCCGGTTCGAGCCCGGGCGAAACCAGGCATTCTCTTTTGGCCCCGCCCGCTGAATGTTATATCCTGTCGCACGGATCTGTAGGGGGTAAATACGCATCATCTAACGTGGTGTGTACACATCCGTTTTTTGTGCGATATATTCGCTCGTTGCCCCAGAAAGACGGATGCCACTCACTCAGCCAAAACATGCGACTTTTATTTTTATTTTCTGCAAGTTTTTTTTTTCGTTTGATTTGTCTATAGATTAAGACTACCATTCTCCTTGAAAGGGGCCTGTGGTGTTGTAGAAGTCCATTCACCATTCCTAGTCTGTCCGTCCGTCCTCAGTTGATTCACACTCTCGTGACCAGAATTATCTGGACCAACAAAAACCATCCCCACCAACAACCCAAACCCGAAACACCATCGAGGGACACACACACTCAAACACATATCATGAAGCATTCTGTTCCAAGCAGCTCAATGAGCGCTTTTTTGTCCCCCGCACTCTACGTTGTCCATCGAAAGGCGGGATGCTTCCAATCCAGGTCCTCGACCTCTTTCGCCGACAGCCCGGCAAGCTCCGCGTTCACGTCCCTCGTCGCCCGGCTCCGGTTGTCTCTCTTCATCCAAAGCAACATGGCGACGCTCAAGACAAGGCCTGTCCCCGTGGCCGCCAGGTTCAGGCCGTTGCCGATGCGATAGTCGGGGGCGTCCCAGGGCAGATACGACCAGCCGGCCACGAGGCCGCCGACGTTGCCCAGCATGACGTTCATGCCGATGGCGGCGCCGCGAGCCGTGTCGCTGACCACGTTTGCCGCCACGTGCGCGTTCCCCAGCGGGCCAAAGACAAAGATGGAGGAGGTGATGAGGAATGTGGCGGCATAGCGAACGGTGGACGACGCGTTGGCGAGGAAGATGGCGTACCCGACCATGACGACGGGCGACGCCAGGATGAGAAACACCAGGCGCCGGTCTATGCGCCAGCTGATGTAGGCGGAGAGGAGGATGAAGAAAGCACCGACCATGTACGGCGGCACCGTCAAAAGCTGATACTGGACCACGGTCCGGTCCCTGTAGATGGTCCTGACGATTGTCGGCGCAAAGAAGGCGAGGCTCTGCACCGTGATGTTGTTGAGCAGGAAGATGAAGGCCATGCTGAGCGTCGTCGGGCAGAACAGGCCGCGCACAATCTTGGTCCTGTCCATGCTGTCGAGCATCTCGACGCCCAGCCGCTCCGACTCGACACGCGCGACGGCAAGCTCCCGCTCCTCCTCCGACAGCCACCGCGCGGCCGACCGCGGACTATCGGTGAGGACGGCAAGCGCGACGAGGCCCAGGCCCACGGTGATGATGCCCTCAATGGCAAAGATCATCCTCCAGGCGTGGAGCGCTCCGAACCGATCGAGGGTCAGGATGGCCGAGGCCAGCAGGCCGCCAAACGAGCCGGCAAGGGGTGCCATGACCATGTAGAGCGAGAGCCGAAAGGCCAGCTCGGCGCGGCGGTACCACCGAGAGAGGTAGTACGCGATGCCGGGGAACATGCCCGCCTCGAAGACGCCGAGCACGAAGCGAACGCCCATGATCTGCGCCGCCGTCTGCACAAAGCCCGTCGCGATGGAGGTGATGCCGAACAAGATGGTGGACAGGGGCAGGAACCAGCCCGGCCCCATCCACTTGCACAGCAGGACGATGGGGATCTCAAACGCGATGTAGGCCACGTAGAAGACGGTGATGGTGACGTTGTAGTCGTAGCCATGCATGTTCAGGTCCCTCTCGAGGCCTGCAATCTTTGCGTTTCCTGGCCGGATGGGAAAAAAGCACATGTCCGTTAGCAGCCTGTTGTTTTTGGGGGCCGGGGTTTTAAAGCCTTTTTGTGTGTTGCGTGCATCTCACCCAGGTTGGCGCGGTCAATGAAGCAAAAGAGGTATAATAGTGCGACAACGGGCACGACATGGAGGTCGATCTTGAGCCGCACCTTGCGCTCGGCGGCGCGGTCAAGGGCGATGCGAGGCTGCTCGGCTTGGCCTCCACTAGGACGCTTGAGAAGAAAAGAAAAGGACGAGTCCGTGATTAGCAACTTTTCCACTTGGGCGGCCGGGGGATGGAAGAACAGAAAGGAGGATGATGATGATGACGATGACGCGCGCCGGGTACATGGTCCCTGCGCGAGAAGAGACAAAATGCACTTGTCTGGCTGGGTTTTTCTCCCACTGACTAACTTTTCCAGATTCACGTCAGACTCGACGGCCAGATCAAACTTGTCCATCCTGGCGGCATGTCCGTTCCCCCCCCGAGGCGTCGTCGCTCGAGGCCGTCGATCCGGATTCGAAGCGTGGTGCTGTGCCCTGCACATGTGTATACAGTTTTGCCACGAGGGGCCAAACACAACGAACTTTTTTTTTATTTCTCTTCTCTTCTTTCCAGAAAAGGCTTTTTATTTCCATGAAAGGAACTGGCGGTTTTTGACAAAAAAAAAAAAAAAAAAAAAAAAAAAAAAGAATCGGCTTCTTTTTGTGACGGGGACGAAGGAAGGAAGGAAGGAAGAGAGGGAAAGGAATGTGTCAAGCGATTCGCGAGCCAGGGGCCTGCGGCGTGTAGACGTCGTTGATATAAATACATGTTTTTGTTCCTAGCTGCCCGTGGTGAGCAGCTATGCTGCCCAAGTTGGAGATTTCGGCCAGTAGTAGCTACCAAGGTAAAACCGTAGAGAGGTAGGTGATACAGACCCGCCCCCCCGCTTCATCCCGCACCCCCCTGGTCCCCGAGCCCCGGGCCCTAGCGACCTTTCCCCAGGTTCCAGTTCCACCACGCACCACGCCGGCCCGAGTACAACGGCGGTTTTCTTCGTGGGCGGGGCGGACGGCGGGGTCACGGGGTGTGTGCTCAAAAGAGGGGGGTGCGGACGCCTGCGCAACCCACCAGAACGGTCAGGCCCATCACGTCGGCGCTTCAGGAAACCATCACCAAGCCACGGCGCCAACAAGTGAGAGACTACTACCAGAAAGAACATAATTGGAGAGAAGGAAAACAGAGGGAAGACCCCACCAAAAAAAAAATAAAAAAAATCAACATCGGCATACCCTTTTCTGCCCTTCTTATCCCTCCCGCCGTCCTTTCACCCGGACTACCGGGCGCGCAAAACAAAAAAAAAAAAAAAAAAAAAAAAAAAAAAAAGGAAGAAGAAGAAAAAGAAGAAAAAAAAAAAAACCCGGGCACTTTTTTCTTCAGCGCGCAACTGGCTGGCTGGTTGTTTCTTTTGCATCCGAGGCTTCCGCTTGCGCTTGCGCTTGCGCTTGTGGAGCAACAAGCCCCTTGAGGTGCCAACGCCGGAGCAACGTCCGGCGACTGTGCGATATGCGCGGGTGGAGAAAAGGGCTGTCAATATCAGCTCATGATCGATGGCAAGATGTGCTTTTTTGTTTTGCGTCTCAGGCCATCGGCCTCTCTCTCTCTCTCTCTCTCTCTCTCTCTCTGTAGCCCCCACATTTCTTTTTTACGGGACGATAAAAAGCCTCCGGCTTCTCGTTGCGACGGGTTTTTGTTCCTCACGGCGTTGGGCCCGTCGGTTGCGCGCCGTGACTTTTTCGCTTCTCCGACTCTTTCTCTCTGTGGCTTTGGCCCTAGTACCGCTAGGTCTTCTTGGGTAGGTAGGTGGTACTCTTCTGCTTCCTGATTCGGCTGGAGAATACGCCTGCAAAGTAGACTTTCGAAAGGGCTCGACTGTATCTTTATCACCCCCCCCCCCCCCCCCCCCCCCCCCCCCCAAGAAAGACTGTATCTTCCACCATTCTCATCGGACGGCGCCGACGAGTCTTTGTCATTGCACAGAGCGCTCGCTTGCTCCTGCGAGCATGTTTCTTATTCTTATACACATTGTATTTATATAGATCTATGTTCGCGCACCGTCCCCCCCAACCAGCGTACCTAGGTAGGTACATACCTAGACAAACACAATGTCATTCGTCCAGTCGCTCGGGTGCGGTTCCTGGCGACGCAAACTGGCGGATGTTCTTGTTGTAGCACAGCCGGTTGTCCGGATCAAACTCCCTCTTGAGCGCGCAGATGCGGTCCCACTTGTCCGCCGCGCCGTACAGCCGGCGCAGCCACTCGGGCCCGCGGTCGGTCGACAGGTTCACGTACCCGTTGGGGAGCGAGAACTGGTCCATGGCGGCCATGACGCCGTCGACCCAGGCCATGTACTCGCCGTCGCGGTCCTCGTCGTCCCACTGGCCGAGGACCTCCCACAGCCAGTGGGCGCCCTCGCGCGAGAAGGCCGTCGACGACTCGTCCCGGTCGAGGGCCGCGGCGCCGAGGCAGGGGAAGGCGATGGCGACGCTC
>SRQA01001342.1:0-10865 GCA_018360365.1 Claviceps citrina
ATACTAAACTTAATAAACTTAAGGGTAACTATAGTACTAAGCTAGTAGTCCTAATAATTAAGTATAAATTTACTATAAATTTAACCTTATTTAGCTATAATAAAGTATTTAAGTGCTATATTTAGTATAAGGATTATAGTAATATATATAAGATAATATATATTCTTTATACTATAGTTCTCTATGCTTTTATTAACTCCTATTCTTAGTATTACCTAACCCTTACTAGTAACTTTACTAATTTAGTAAAGCTTTTAGGCTAAACTAGGTTTTTACTAGCTAAGCATACTTCTCCTACTAAGAAGGAGGAGGATAATAATAATAATAAAAATAATATTATTAGTAATTGTGATGGTATTGGGCTTTGCCTAATGTAGGGCTAATGCGGGTGCGCATTAGTAGTTATGCGCACCTTGCCTCGCGCGTAGGGCTTACATATAATAATAAGGGAGGTATTTATAGCAAGGGTATAAAGGGGGCATAATAGGGTCTTTATATTACCTTTCTTTCCTTTCTCTTTATATTTTTTAATAGTATTTTAATGCCTATTAGTAGTAGTAATAGAGCTAGTCTATAATATTTAAAAAATATCCTCTAGCCTTATATTTCTTTTAGCTATTAAAATAAGTTAATATGCTTTTAAATATAAATATAAACGTATAAGCTAATAAACCTACTTCTCTTATAGTAGAAGATATAATAGTAATTCTTAACTATATTAATATAACCCTAACTACATAAGGTAATACCCTTATAGCTATATAACAGCGCCTTAATGCTATATAGGAGCAGGAAGATGCTACTATAGCTATAATTTAGGCTATATAGGCTACTACTAATTATATAATCTAATTTACTGCTACTACTACCTTAGTTACATCCCTTCCCTTGCCTACTAATATAATACTCCTTTCTAGGGTAACTAACCTCCCTTTACCCCCTACTACGCTCCTAGTCTGCTATAAGCTAATTTTAATAGGCTCTCCCTATAATAGTAAATAATTTACTTTTAATACCTAGCGCTTTTTTATAATGTATAAGCTATAGGTAGATTATAACTTTATTAGTTTTACTATAAACTAATAGATATTTATTTACTAGAACCTCTTATTTTTTATTTAGGCTAAGGTTACCTTATTTTTTAAGAAGGGGGATTTTATTTACTATAACCTAGCTACTTTTTTAGACTATCTCTCTAAGCTTTACTCTAACCCTTATTATTATAAGATAGCCCTTACTAAACTTAACTAAATAGAGTAGGCTAGTAATAAATCTTTCTTTACCTTCTTTATTTACTTTAAGTAAAAACTCTCCCTTACTAGTAGTATAAGCTAGAATAATAAGGTCTATCTTGCTAAGCTATACTATATGCTTAATAAGTAAATATATAGTATATACATTAGCTATAGCATCTTTTATAATAGCTATAATACTACTATAGAGTAGTACTACACTATTACCCTAGACCTTAAGACCTTTACGCTTAAGGATTGCTTTTACACTAGGCGTCTAATAAATCCTCTAGCCTAGCATTACTATACTACTAACTATAAGGGGGATATAGCTATATCTAGGGTAAATGCTATAGGGACCTAGGGTAAGGGTAAAAAAAAGAAAAAGCTAAAGGCTAAGGATATAGCCTTGCCCTTTACTTAGGTGTAAGCTAAGTAAGTAACTAACTAGGAGATAGTGTATTGCTAGGAGTCTAGTACTTACTTATGCTATAAAGAGATAGGTTATATAGCCTATAACTACTCCCTCCTCCCCCCTTTTTAGCCTAAGGTTTATATTTAGTAAGCTATTACTAAGGCTAATAACTATAAGTATAAGAAGGAGGAGGAGAATAAAATAGGAAAAGACTAGCCCTTATAGTAAGTCTTATGTAAGGGCTTCTAGGCTTTGTTATATAGCAGACTCTAGGTTAGAAGGAGGTAGAGTTAATAGAGTATAATAAAATTTATAAATATATAAATTACCTAGCATTCTTTATTCCTATTCTCTTTAACTTATTCTCCTTTATAAATACTCTGATTAACTATAGCTATAAGTACTATAGTATTATTAGTAAGTCTACTACTTAATAGCTAGGCCTTAAGCTTATCTAGCTGCCTTTAAGGCGCTAGGTAAGGACTGCTATTAAGGTTTAATAGTAAGGATAATAAGCACTTAAGAGGGAGTCTAGTATTACTTACCTTGCCTACGCTGCAATTAATATTAATAGCTAGTAGTTATTTATTTGCCTTTATATAGTCCTAGGCCTTGCCTAGGATGTGATCTTTAGCCTACTATAGATAGAATACTATAATATTACTCTCTATACTACTTAGCAGGAGCTAATAGTAGGCATAGCAGAAGGCCTTATAGTATAGGAGTTCTTAAGTTACGCCTAGGGCAAGGCTATATAGGGCATAATAGGGTTTGCCTTTGCGGCTATAGCTAAGCAAGCTTGCTGCCTTTAGGATATAACTATTTAGTTTATAGGCACTAGCTTACGTAAGTTAATATTTATTCTTTAGGTTACTATACCTAAGTTATAGCCTAAGGACCCCTATGTAGCCCTACTAGCTAAGCTTTGTGACTTTACTAATTTCTTTAATAAGTCTAAGGCAAATGCTCTCCTACCCTACTATAGCACCTTAGACTACTATATTTGTTTTTATAAGTCTCTTAATAGGTCCCTTCCCTCTCTCTCTTAGGGCCTATTATACTTTATGCCTTAGGACTAGTTACTTAAACTCTAGCAGTAGCTTATAGAGCTCTTAGATAAGGGATAGATCTAAGCTAGCTCTTTTTTAGCGGCTGCTCTAGTTCTCTTAGTTAAGAAGGCTAGTGGGGGCTAGTAGTTTTACGTAGATTACTATGCTCTTAATAAGATTACAGAGCAGGACTACTACCTATTACCTCTTATTAAGAAAACCCTTTGCTCTCTAGCCTATATATAATAGTTTACTAAGGTAGATGTTTAGGCAGCTTTCTATAAGCTATGGGTTACTAAGGGGGATAAGGCTCTTATAGTATTTTAGATATAGTTTAGGCTGTTTAAGTGGCTTGTCTGCCCCTTTAGCCTAGCGGGTGCGCCTGCTACTTTCTAGTGTTATGTTAATAATGCCCTTAGTAATGCTCTTAGCAACTTTATTATAGTATACTTAGATAATATCCTAGTTTATTCTAGTAGCTTAAGGCGTAACTATTTGCGGAAGGTTTGCGTGGTTTTTAGCTGCCTATAGGCGGCGGGCCTCTACCTTAACCTTAATAAGTCTGTCTTTGCTACCTAATAGGTCTACTACCTTAGGTATATTATTATAGCAGGCAAGAGCATGCGCCCTAACCCTGCTAAGGTCTAGGCTATTTAGGACTAGGCGGCCCTAATAAAGCTATAGGGTATACGTAGCTTCCTTAGTTTTACGAATTTTTACTATAACTTTATTTTAAATTTCTCCTAAGTTACTAACCCCCTTTATAATCTTATAAAAAAGGGCGTTCTCTTTGTCTAGGGGTAGTAGGAGGCCTATGCTTTTAATAAGCTTAAGCGCCTCTTTATTTTAGACTTAATCCTAGCTTAATAGGACCCTAACTAGAATATAATAGTTAAGGTAGACTGCTCTAGTATTACCCTTAGTAGTTACCTTCTCTAGCTCTAGATAAATAGCGTTTAGTACCCTATTACCTACTACTTAGCTTAGCTAACCCCCCCTTAGCAAAACTATACTATTTATAATAAGAAGCTCCTAGCTATTATCTCCTGCCTTAAGATATAGTTAGCTAAGCTTTAGGGTGTTTTTAAGCCCTTTACTATTTACACTAACTATAAGAGCCTTAAGTACTTTATAACCCCTAAAATTATAACTAAGCGTTAGGCTTACTAAGCTAAGACACTCTTATAGTATTATTACTACCTATAGTACTAACCTATATAATACTAGTAATATGCTAATACGCTTTCCTAATAAGGCTAGGATAAGGTAGGGCTAACCCTATAGCATAGCTGCCTCCTTTAACCTCTATTTATCTAGGCTATTTTTATAAGCAACCCTAACCCTTTTAGCACTAATATTACGCTACCCTTTAGTAACTAGGTTTTTTCCTCTCCTTACCTTTAGGCGCTTTAGGATATAGCAGTTACTTATAATATAGTATACTACTACTGCCTTATTACTATCTGCAGGAATATATAGTAATTCCCTATAAAGGCTAAGATAAGGGAGTAGATTATAGACTATAGTATTAGTGCTTATAGGGTGCTTTAGTTCTGTAGCTAGATATAGGTGCCTTAATAGGAGCTATTAATAACTACCCTTATCTAGGAGTGCTATAAGTTATTAGTAGTAGGCTATCTAGGTTATAACACTACTTTCTAAACTCTTTAGTAATAGTTTTACTAGGCAGGCATGTCCTAAGATATTGCCTGCTATATCTAGAATTATTACTACTATAGTAGCTATAAGAGCCGCTAGTAGTAGTAGGGCCTCCTAAAACCCCTCCCTATTCCTAACTGCTTCTAATTCTAAATCTTAGTTAACTTTATAATAGGCCTGCCTACGCGCAGGCTATCTAATCCCTCTTTCCTTATAGTAATTATAAACTGCCTTTCTAAGTTTATTTAGCTTAAGGCTATAACTAGTATCTCTGCTAAGGCGTGTGTAGAGAGGTTTAAGATATACTAGTAGTAGTTTTGCAGGTTCCCTACCTTTATTATTACTAACTATAGCTTAGACTAGCTAAGTAAGTTCTAGACTACCTTATGCTTAATTATTAAGACTAAATAATTACTTTCTACCTCCTACTACCCCTAGACTAATAGGGGCATAAAGCAGGCTAACTAGGAGGTGTAGGCTATCTTATGTTTCTATGTTTCCTTCTTATAGTTTAATTAGCCTAAGCACCTAGTAGCGTGCTAGCTTGCGCTTAATAATTAGGCTTTCTCTATTACTAGCTTTAGTCTAAACTAGCTGCTTTATAAATATAATATTAATCTAGTTTAGGTTCTTATAAACCTTACTCCTAGTACTACTATAGGCATAGGATAGGCAGCCTAGTTTGCCTTATAACTTTAGGAGGCTTCTAAGCTAGCCTAGGCGGCTATTACCTTTGCTTAGTAATAATAATAAAATAGTATAGCTGCCTCCTATTGCCCTGCGGAGTAGTTTTAGGTTAGGGACTAGGTATAGCTCTCCCTTTGCTATATTAAAACTAACTACTCCTCTAAGAAGCTAGACTAGGTAGTGGCTAAGTACTATATTATAGCTATCCCTACACTACTAATAGTTTATCTTAACGTGCCCTAGGGCATTTACCTTATCTTTTATATTAACCTTATTAAGCGCGCTACTGCTAATCTACTCCCTAGCTAGCCCTAGTGTAATATATACCTAGGGCCTGCGTGGGTGCAGAATAATAAGGATAATAAGCTTTATAAGAAATACTAGGTTAAGAAGGTGCTAGTAGCCTATAATACGCAGGGCTATGGGTACTATTAGAATATCCTTATTAAATAAGTAGGATACTTAACGCTAATATAGGAGCCGCTTAAGAACCTAGTAAATATATAGGCCTTAGTGGACTATAAGGCAAAATAGGGTAGTATATAGTATAATAATAGTCCCTAGTAGGTTCTTAAATAGGGTTCTCTTATAAAGCTATATATATTTACTACTTAGGGCCTAACTTGCCCCTAATTAGTCTCCTTCCCCCTTTCTTCTACCTACCCTTCTTTCTCCCTTGCCTTAGTAAACCCTATATTAGTTACTAGGTAACTCTAGAGGTAGCTTATTATTATAAGGGTTAGGGGAGGGGGTATTATACTATATTTAGAATAGTACTATTAAGATTACTTATATATCCCTCTTATCTCTCTCTTAGTAGTATTAATAGCTCTCTAGCATACGCCCTTATAGGGCGTGTTAGAGGTGTTAGGGGGTGTTTAGTAATTCCTCTACCTATAGGCTAGGCCTATAGGATTACTATAATAGCTATATAACACTCTATAGCATTACTATCTACTCCTTTATAGCCCTTTATATAGCCCTAAAGGACTATATAGTGTGCTACTAGTAGCTAGCTATAGCCTAGGTATTCCGCTCCCCCTATATAAATAGCACGCTTCTAAGCTAGGTAAGGGGTTAGACTAGTAGCTACATAGCGCCCTAGATAAGGGCGCTAGGGAACATAAGGAATAGGTTAGTAGCTATATTACTAGGTAGTGCAGGCATAGCACTCCCTATAATAAGCGTGTTATTAGTAGGTATAGTAGCAGCAGCAGGGGCGTTATAAATAGTCTAGATAGTAACTAGGGCATACTTAGCGTAGTAGTATAGGTTAGTAAATCTATTACCTAAGGCGCAGAATTTAGGTATTAAGATAGTAGCTGTCTAGATTTGCTAGGTCCCCTTATAATACACCTCTAGTATAATAATAGTGTAGCTCCTAGCTATAGCTTATATTAAGGCGCGTATAGTATGCTTAATATAGGGATTAGCTACTAGTATATAAGTATCCTACACGCATTTCTAGCAGCCCTTTTAGTAGCTCTTATATAACTTCCTATAGGAACTATGCTTATAGTCTAGTTTGCCTAATTAGATAGTAATAAGGATACACTAGATATAGGGTAGGTTAATAGTTATAGGCATAGCATTACCCTCCTTATTAGAGTCTCCTTCTATAATAAACTTGCCTAGGGCCTATACCTAGTGCTAGTGTAAGGGCAGGACATTACCTTATACGCTAAGAGGCGGTTATAGGGGCTAGTATAGCGCGCCTAGGGGAGGCTATAGTAGCTATAGGTATATATAAGTAACTAGGGTAGGCAGGGGCTACTTACTAATATTCTAAAAGCTATATAAGGGAAATAGCACCTAGGCATAGCCTAGGTAGTATAGTAGTAGTAGGTACTATAGTAGTGGCAGGCCTTAGGGTAGCTATAATATAGTAAATAACTAAGCATAGGATTTAGTAATATAAAGTAGGCTTAGGCATAATAATAAGTCTGTAAGAAGGTAATAGGTAATAGAATAAAAACTCTTTATAATAAGAGGGATAAAAGAGGATAGTTAGCAGGACTCTAGGGGTAGATAAGATAAGGTTTTTATACCTCTAACAGGCGTTTAATATAGTATTATCTAGTCTAGGTGTTACGCGCAAATAATAATAACTATAGGTTCTTATAATACTAGCTAGCTATGCTAGCTATTAATAGCTTACTTCTTACGCCTAATACAAGCGCCTTACTCTAACTAGGTACTAATATTAGGCAGGTTACTTAGACATAGTCTAACTACTAGTAACTATTAATAGCCTACGTCTTGCTTCTATGCTAGCTATTTAGTATAGTGTATTATGCCCGCACCGCGCTTATTATATTTACTATATTACTTATTTATACTACCTAGTAGGGTTTATAGTTTTATTTAGTTCTATGTTCCTTTATCTGAGTTTACTGCCTATCCCTAGACTATCTCCTTAACTTACTAGTCTAGTGTATATCCTAGCTAAGCTAGCTTACCTCCCCTAGTAGCATTTAATGTAATAAGGATGTTTTATTTCTTAATTTACTTACCTATAGCTTTTTCTTACTAACCTAATGCTTTTATACAAGCAGTGTCTGCGTAGTATAGCCGCTGCCTAGGGCAGAAGGCTATGTAATAGTATTAGGCTTTGCCTAATATAAGGCTAATACAGGTACGTATTAGTAGTTATACACACCTTGCCTTACGTGTAGGGCTTACGCATAATAACAGGGGGGTATTTATAGCAAGGGTATAAAGGGGGCATAATAGGGTCTTTGTGTTACCTTTCCTTCCTTTCTCTTTATGTCTTTTAATAGCATTTCGACGCCTATTAGCAGTAGCAATAGGGCTAGTCCATAACAGTAATAATAAAAAGAAGAAGGAGGAGAAAATTACTACCCCCTTACTAGCTATTTATTACTATACTTATGCTATTACTACCTATACTACTACTATTATTACTTTCTTAGTCTTATTCTTATATTTTAATAACTTTTGCCTTAGGGTTACTTATAGCTTACTTAACTTATTATATAGTTTTATTTATACTAATATAGCTTACTATATTACTTTTAGGCTAACTAGGGTAGTAAAGAGGCATTAGGTATATAGCTTTTTACTTATTATTTACTCTTTATTTCCTAATATTTCTATAAGCTACCTTTATAGTATACTACTAGTATATTATTTTATAATAATATTTTACTACTATAATATATAGTCTAGCACTATTGCCTAGAATTATAAGTATTTTATAATATAATTACCTTTATTTACCTTGTTTTTTACTAATAAATATACCCCCTTAGGCTAATTATAATAATACTCTTATAGTCTAAAAGGCCTAGATAAAGTTATATCTATATCCTAAGGACCTAGAGTATCTCCCCTAGGTAATTGCTACTTACTAGTTTTTTGCCTTAGTTAGGGGGTTGCTTAATAAGGAAGAAGACTATAATAAGTTTACTAGTCCTACTGCTAGTGTTATAATAAGGACTTTTCTAGTAGTGTGTTGCGCTAGATAGAGGTTAAGGCGACGTATGGCTCGTCACCACGGCGGTCTATACGCAAGGTTATAATAACTTAATTAGTTATACAAAATAACAACATAAAGAGACCTATACTATTAGAATTACGGTCCCTAGATTAATTAGTATTATAAGGCTAAGTTAGATTATTATAACATAGCCGCGCGCATGTAGGTAAGAGGGCTAAAAGCAAGGCAAAAAGGTTAATAATAATGCTACCTAACTACTAGAGGCACGCTAGCCTTTATATTATATAAACTAATTAATCCTTCTTCCTAGCTATAACCTATAATCCCCCTAAGGCCTTTATCCTTAATAACTATAAGGGTTATGTTACTCCTTATATAATCCTCCCTAAATACAAAAAAAAAACAAAAAAAGCGTTAACTAGTAACGCAACTATTTAATCCTAGCGCCCTAATTATAACAAACCTAAACTATATAACTCTTAAGATAACTTTAGGGTCTTTAGTGTGTTTAGTATAGTTAGCTACGTAACCCTTAGGGTTTATAGCTATTAAAAAGAAGAGGTAGATTACTGCTTTTATAGTGTCTCTAGCTCCTTAGATAACCCTTAGTTATTATATTACTTATAGTAGTAAGCCCTCCTAGCACGCGCATTAGCTTAGTCCCTTTAATTTAGCTATTCCTAGTTTGCTTAGCTATACTTAGCCTTAATTATATCCTAAGCCCTTAGATTAACTAGTCTAGGAGGCATAATAAATAGTAGAGTCCTATTCTAAGGCTCTTATATAATATTAGGCCTTAGCAACACCTTTTCCCTTTTAAAAAGCCTAATAATATTTATAATAGTATAAGCGCCTATAGCTCTAATCCCTTTATCCTATTCTAAAGTAATAGTAGCTTTACAATACCTCTTATAGGGCTAGCCGCTAGTCCTAGTCTGCTTCCTATAAAATTAAGTAGTATAAGGCTAGGGATTATTATAAAAAGACTTATTTTAGCTTAGTACTAGACTCTTATAAGATTAACGCATCTTAGCTAGTATTTTTATAATCCTACCTAGCATCTAAGGATTAGATAGTGCTTTAGAAAAAATATTAAATAATATACTTTACTAAGCTTTACTATATTAAGCTAGCGTTAGAGTTAGAGGCAGGGGTAATTCCTTAATAAGTATATCTTTTATATTAGATAGTAATCTAAGCTACTTAAGGCTTACTAATACTTTGCTAAAGGAAATTATATAATCCTTAATAGTTAGGATTAGACTTAATTCCTTATATAAAGTCCGCTCCTAGTTAGTAATTTCCGCTTATAGGGCAATATTTTATATAACTAGCTTACTAATAATTCTAATTTTAGGCATTTAGGGGTTATTCTACTATTATATAAGCTAGCGCTAGTTATTAGCTATATATTTAAATAACTACCTTTTATTTATTAGGCACTCTCCCTAAGGTGCAAGCCTTAGTAGCTAAGGGAGCCCTTTACTAAATATTTAAAGGTATTTGTCGGAATAATCCCTCACATCACGGGTTAAGATTATTCCGTGCCGCCCGCGGCACCGACGGGCGGGCCACGCTGCGGCCTGCCGGCAACGCAAGCGAGCATGTGACTAATTACATAACCCCCTGCGCATAACCTTTATAGCCTATAACCCCCCCCTATAAAGGGGGGATTGCGGGCTGCCTCACTAGATAAAAGAACTAAGAATAGAACCTTTAAACTATTAAACCTAACTAGTACCCCTTGTTACGTACGCAATACCTGTAACTAGATGTCACTTTAATTAACCTGTTTAATCTAACACTAATTAGTGGTCTAGTTAATTAGCCGCGTGGTGATTTACGTAGGTTATAAAAAGACTATAGATCTGTAAGAATTAATACAGAAGAGCTAATTCCGTTATTATAGGTTAGCTTAATTCTTTAGGTCTGCCTATAAGATAACTATTTTATGCTAAGGCAATTCTATTATTACAGACTAGCTTATTTATTAAGTTTATCTATAAGATAGCTGCTTTATACTTAAGTAATTCTATTATTACGGGTTAGCTTAATCCTTTAAGCCCGCCTATAAGATAGCTGTTTTGTACCCTCGTTAAGAACCTTAAGAAGATCCCTCTGCAAGCCCTACTTCCCTAGGCTTTAGACCTTACGATCACATTAAAAGACCCTCTGCAAGCCTGGTTTCCCTCGGCTTCAGACCCCTCACGACCTCGATCACATCAAAAGACCCTCTGCAAGCCCGGTTTCCCTTGGCTTCAGACCCCTCACGACCTCGATCACATCGAAAGACCCTCTGCAAGCCCGGTTTCCCTCGGCTTCAGACCCCTCACGACCTCGATCACATCGAAAGACCCCCTGCA
>SRQA01001343.1:0-10860 GCA_018360365.1 Claviceps citrina
CAGCCGGAGCCGCAGCCGCCGCCGCCGCCGCCGCTGCCACCACCACCGGTCTCGCGATCGCGCAGCGGCTTGAGGATGGTGGCCGGGGGGGAGCAGAGCGCCGATTGCTGCGACGACGACGCAAACGGCCGTGGCATGGCCTCGCCGTGGGAGGCGAGCTGTGTGGACGGCGGCGGCGTCAGCGAAGAGGCAATCACCACCGTGGCCGCGGGTCGGTCGTCGTTGGCCTCCGTCTTGAAGGACTCGTTGCCGTCCATGGGCGATGCAGGGACGACTTCGGTCGACGGCAGGGCCACTTGCGGCGACGGCGGCGGCGGCGGGCCAACGTCCTGCGGTGTCGATGGATCGTCGGGACTGGGAGCCATGGTCTTTTCCTGTTCTCTCGACTGGACGATGAAGGACACTGACGGCGGGGATGGCAGCACTGTTTTTTTTTTTTTTTTTTTTTTTTTTTTCGGGCACCCATGTGCGGATGGAAGTTGGGGAACAACTTGATCGACATGCACGGGCCCGGTGGATGGGCAATGCGTCTGTGGCTGGTGTCAGGTCAAGCAAGAGGCGGGAGCGTGGCGCGTGGCTGTGCTTTCCACCTCGATTAAGCCTACTAGGTAGAAGTAGGTCCAAAAAGAACAAGAAACAAAACACCACGGCAGCAAGCACGGCTCATCATCACTCCGCGCCCTCGACATCCCTCTTCTTCCGCCCCTCCGCCCGCCAGCCCGCCAGCCTCCGCGACACGCCGCCCACAGCCGCGCACGGCAGAATCACAGGCCACAGCACCATGACGGCCAGCCACCACGCCCCCACGGCCGCCTTGTCCCATCGCGTGCCCCCCGAGTCGAGATACCACTCCGGCACCCACCGGCCCGCCCGCCCGCGCCCGTTGATGCACAGGATGCACATGGCCCCAAACACCACCCAGCCCAGCACGGATATCGGGACAAGCACCTCGGCAGTGCTGCCCGCGTCGTAGTAGTCGTACCAGACGGACCGGTGCGCGAGGACGGACCCCATTGTGTCGTCGTACTCCTTCATGTTGGTTGCAGCTGCTGCGCCGGCGGATGAACGTATTGCCCGCCCGTATCGTCTTGCTGCTCCCTTCAAGGGCCCTTGTAAATAGCCCAGGTATTGGTTCGAGTTTGCGTATTCTATGTCTCTCTTTCTTCGTTTTCTTTCTTTCTTTTTCACGCCCATGCATATGCCACAAGAAGCTGTTGGGGGAAAGGGAACTCGGTTGATTTTCGATGATGATGATGGCGATGATGATGATGAATATAATGACGATGATGGTTAATGTGGTTTTGTTTTTCTTGTCAACAAGTCCGGGGAGTGAGCAAGAAAGATGCCTTGGCTTGGCACGCCCATGCCCCGAGCTCTCCTTCCTCCTTCTTTTCGTCACCGATTTATTATCATACATCTGAACCAGAAACAGCGATCCTCCCTCACTCCCTACCTCTTTCAAAGGACTGTCCTGTCTACATCTGTAGGCGTCTTTGACGCACACGGGCCAGAATGCAAATAAGTGAATATGATTGAACAAGTGTGCCGGCCCCCTTCAGCCATAACAAATGGTACATGGCAATAGATATGCAACGTCTCTCCTCCGCATCTACTCTACTACATCATCATCACCCGTCTCCTCTCCATGATCTGCCCGCCATGCCGCCATATCCTCGGCAGGCAGTCTCCCTCGTAGCCACCGCAGTGTTGCTTCTGTTCCTTGCTCCAGAATAGTCCACCTGGGCACCCTGAATCGGTTGCCGGTCACGTCGAGCCTCTGCAAGCCGCCGCCGCCCGCGCCCCAGAGAAGGCCCAGTCGTGGATCTAGCTGGCCAATGTCGTTGCTCGAGGCATCCACCATCCTGAGACCCCTGATGGAGTCCGGCTCCAGCTGCGTCAGTTGGTTGCTGGGGACTAGGAGGACACACAGCTGGGGGAAGGCACGCTTCAAGTCTGACGGAAGGGTCGTGATCCGGTTGAGGGTGGCGTCAAGCTTCTCCAGGACCGGAGCCTGCAGCAGCTGCGTCAAGGGACCCAAGCTGGTCACTTGGTTCGACATGATGCTCAGCTCCCGCAGAGCTGGCAGATTCAGCGGCTCGGCGAGATACGACTCGCCTGCTAGTTGAGCGTGCGCCAGTGAGAGGACCGACAGGGTTGAGCCGAACGAAGTGAGCGGCATGGGAATCATGGCTATGGGGTTGTGGTGGAGCTGAATTTGCCGCACTTGGTTTCGGGCCGCGACGGCAGAGCAGGTTTGGGGAACCAGGCTCGACATGCCGCATCTCGAGAGGTCCAACAGTCCCCCGGGCTTGACAAACCACACGTCCTTGACGACAGTTTCCGACCGCAACCTTGACCGCGTAGGTGTGTGCGGTGCAGAGGTTGGCGGCGTCGTAAAGTCATCCTCCCCATCCGATCGAGCGTCGTCACCCTGCAAGGCCATCGAGGGCATCTCAGAAGCATTTCCGAGCTTGTTGTCCATCTCCCCGCCGTTGCGTGTATACCCTGCCATGATTGACTGATCGCTGGGCTCCTGATAGGGCGGAGGGGGCTCAAGCCGGGCAGCCAAAATCGCCTTGAGTTCATCTGTAGATGCAGAGACCAGCTTCCGGTCTCGCAACGGATTGCCGGTCAGGCGGATCATGGTAAGGCCCTGCATCCGAGAGATCTCGGGGGGGACTACGCTGATGTCGTTGCTCGAGAAATCCGCGTGACGGAGCTTCTGGAGCGTGGTGAAGCTCTCCGGGATGCAGGCGATGTGATTTTCATCCAAGTTCAGCGTGAGCAAGCTTGTCCACGCCGAAACATCGGGCACGGACTGCAGCCGGTTCACAGAAAGCGACACCGTGTGGACGGCGGGGAGGCTGATCTTGCTGCCCTCGTGCACCAGATGCGTCAACTGATTTGCCGACGCGTCTAGCGTTTGCAAGTAAGCAAGAGCTTCGATGGGTTGCTGGATGAGCACTCCCGTCAGTCTGTTTCTCCGGATTGACAACTCCGTCAACGGGAGTTTGCTCAAGCTCTGGAACGGAATCGTTTCCAACCTATTCTCATTCAAGTTCACGACTCTCAGGTGCGACATCGTCTCCATACTCGGCGGGAGCGCCGTTATGTTGTTCCCATGTAGATCGATCATCTCCAGAGCATCGAGATTCAGGAATGCAGCATCTAACGGACCTGACAGCAGGTTCTTGGAGAGCTTGAGATCCCGAAGCGATCTGATTTGTGAAATGGTTGCAAGACTGTCGTTTCCAAGCTTGTTGGACGACTGCGTCAAGACCGTTAGTAGAAGGAACAAGTCAATAAATCACATGCTGTTGTCCTCAATCTCGCACTTACCAGGTTGAGTGAGGTGAGGTGGGCAAGTCTGCGAAAGCCCAAAGGCACAGCGGACAACAAGTTGCCATGCAAATCGAGCGTCTCCAGGCCACCAAATATGTTGCCCTGACCATCGTCGTCGTCATCGACGAATGAGTCTAGCTTTTTGTCAGGAAATACGTCGTCGTCAAGTCGCTCAATCTCATTGTCCGCGGCAACAAGTCTTGTCAGATCCACGCTCTCGGCCCAGTTATGCCCCTGTCCACCGACGCCCTGCAAGTTGTACATGTCCATGACTTCTGGTGGGATGCCCTTCAGTCCCAGGGCGGCAATGTTCAATCGTCCTGTCGTCCGGGCAGAGTGAATCCTCTGTTGAAGCACCTTTGTGCCGGGCTTCTCTGCCTTGCGCAGGTTGAAAGGATCTTCATATTCAACCGCGTTGATGAAGTCGTCATTGGACACGGCCTGCCGTTCATCTTTAATGGTGGTTTCTTGACTCTCGGATGTCTGCCTCACCGCGGCACGTTTAGCAGCCTTTGCTTTGGCGATTTGCTCACGCAAGGCAGCTGAGGATTTACGACTCCTCAGAGCCGCAGCAGACTGGTTGGCGCCGATGGCAGCTGGACGGCCGGGATGTGGAATAGAGCCATCCCATGCTGTTTCTGAGCCATGCATGTAGTCGGTGGAGTCAGCAAGACCTCTCATGGCAGCCAACGATGGCTTCTTGAATAATCCTTGGGCTGACGAGCGAGGCCTGGCAGGTCTCCCAGCTACGGCCTTGAAACTGGCTATACTTGGACTAGGGCTCCTAGCTACATCTGACCGAGGCAGAACACCAGAAGAAGCTAGCTTCGCAGAAGACATGAGCGGCATACGATTCGGTGCAGTACTGGCCTGAGGAGTTTTGGCACGGCCCGGCGCATATGTTCTTTGAGGTGTCCCGCTGACAGCAGAAATACTGGTGTTGAAGGGCGCACTAGAAGTACGAAAGCTTGGTGTACTGGGAAGGTCATAATCTGCACTTGAGCCAGGCCGGCTGCCTTGTGAAGACGAAGTTCTGCCAGGTCCATATGAATGTCGACTAGATGCCGGTGGAGAGCTTCGACGCACAGCTCGAGATGGGGGCCGTGCTTGGTCCAGAAAGGAGGACGATGATTTGTGCAACGCCGGGGATGAAGGAATCTGGGCAAGAGTTCTCATCGTTCGTTCTGACAATGAAGGTCCGGGTTGGATTTTATGTGTGCGTGGTGTTTGAATGGCAGCTGCATTATCGTGATTCGCCTCCGCACCGTCATTCTCTACATTGTCGCTGATATCGAGAGAATCGAGAGGCAGCGATGGGGGACTCTGGGGCGTCCGATCTTGGGTATGAGAGGGGCGAAATGCATCGTTTGCGTAGAGGTCAGAACCGGCAGACTGGTCCACCTCGGCTCGTGTCTCGGTCGCATCCGAGCTTTTCTGAAAGCTAGAGACTATTGAGTTTCGTTTGCAAGTGGAATGGGGTCGGGCCTTTGCTGTTGTAGTCTGCCGTTCATTGGACCGCGAACGTTGATCTGAAGGAGAAACGGTTTTGAGGCGTTTCTCGTGGCTGCCGAGGCTGTTGGCACCATTGGTGCTGGATCGCAGACTATCCCGAGATCTAGCTACTCGAAGCTTGGGCAGGTTCAACTCTTCACCGCCGGAGTCATCTCTCGAAGGTCTCGGCCGGAACGACGGGTTCGTGGACGTCGCAGGTGCTGGCTTTGGGTTGGTCGCGCGAGGAACGGGGAGTCGGGACAAGCGGGGGATGCCGCTCAGGCGATCTCGGGGGTTGTCCATGAAAGCCTCGAAGCGAATTCAACGGACACCTGCAGACACGACTGGCTGCTTCGACGGGACCTGAAGATCCGGCTGGGAGATGGCGAATCTTGCGGCTGCTCAGGGGGAATGTCGCGTGTCGTGGCGTCGTGGCGTCGTGGCGTCGTGGCGTCGTGGAGCTTGGCAGCTCTGTGGAAACGACTAAGCCCAAAGCAGAGAAAACCGCCCGTTGTACGACGCACCACTACACACAGCACTGGGTACCGAAAGTAACTCAAGCACCCACCATCCTGCCTTTCATGTCAACCCTGAATCCATTCACCAGTCCATGACGGCTCCAGAGTGAGGAACTGGCAAGAGGAACTGGCAACGCGTGCGATCTGCACTGCACCGCACAGGGACTATGAAAAAATGGACGGGCAGGGATGAAGAAACAGCACGACAGGAGGGAAAGTCGCAAATTGTCCCGCGACGATGCGGGAAAATTAGGTGAGTGGAAAATAGCACTTGCGATGGGGCCACTGACAGCTGGCTCGTTGTCGTCGTCATTGACTTGCTTCAATCAAAAGTGACAATCAAAGAGTCCGAGGCAAAACGGCCGCTGTACACTTCAGGATCAGGATCTGCACCGGCCACGTCAATGTTCTCGATGCTGTCCTTCTCCTTTGCCCAAACTGCCAGCCATTTTCCAGCCATGGTCACCGTGGCCCTGGAGACCGACTTGAGCAGGTTGTCGTCAAAGCCCGGCCCGCCGATGGTAATGTTGTTCACGACACTCCCACCAGGTGCAATCGGAATGAGAGCATCCGCAGGAGGCGGCCACATGCGACGCACTTGGATCACGGGCAGATCGAGCGGGGAGCCGCTGTTTTCGGGCGTGATGGACACCAAGCCCCGCTTGAGAGCCAGACTGTCGAGGGGAGAATCGTAACACACGACCGTGACAGGATAGCTGTTCTTGTTCATGACAGCGGCCTGGACGACTAGCGGAGAAGAGCTCGTCTGCTTGAGAGACACCTGAAGGTTGCCGATGGGACTCGAGGTCGTAGAACGTTGGGCCATCCTGGCTTGGGATGTTGTCGTGAGAGGGAGGGCGGTCTTAGCTTTCAGACTGACTGGGAGATGGCACTGGGCGTCGGGAGCGCTGGTATGGGCACTGGGCAGTGTTATACACTAGTTGTAGCAAAGGACACCTACCTACCTAGTGGGTAGGTAGCAGGTACACTACTTGTACCTCACTGGCGACGGGACCAATCGCTTGTTTTGGAATTGCCTCACAAGTCGGCAAGTT
Source organism: Claviceps citrina (assembly GCA_018360365.1). Lineage (NCBI taxonomy): Eukaryota > Fungi > Ascomycota > Sordariomycetes > Hypocreales > Clavicipitaceae > Claviceps > Claviceps citrina. Next base: position 6,407 of record SRQA01001343.1, read on the forward strand.
ATTGACTGACGATGCCGCTTTGCCGACCCGCAAACCTGCGCCTCCTCAAGCGATCATGCACTGTGGGAGATGTGACTCGTGAGCCTGCCAAGCCGGAAACCCCCTTGCCTGGATCAAACAAGGACAGGGGCCGACAGGGGCAGGAACTGGCTTGGCGACCAAGACCCAAACAAACATGTCCCTCTTTTGCCGTGGTGATGTCGAGTTTGATGCCTCTTGTTCTACGGTTTGATGCCCGAAGCCAACTCCCCAATTCTCCAGAATAAGAAAAAGGTGTGGGGTAGTGGGTACTGGGCAGGTACTGGGCAGGTACTGGGCAGGTACTGGCTACCTGCCCAGTACCTCGTATCGCAGACGACTGACAAGTCGGCTGGCTTGGTAAGCAATCAGGCATCGAACGCCCCGAAGGATGCAGATGAGATCATTGGGCTCCAGCCTCCTCTGGGCAAGTGGGGGTGGCGCTCGAGTTTCAACTTTCTGGGAAGGGCCGCCCCGACTAGGTACTTACCTAGGTAGCTGGACTAGGCTCCAGGTAAGTGCCAAGTATTGGGTACCGGGCGGCGGGCGGCGGGCACGGCGAGCAGATACGGCGTCCGGACTGGTCAGTGGTGGCCTTCGCCAGTAAGTTGTAACACCAGTCAGGGCGTGCATTCATGCTGCATGTATGGATGGATTGGATGGATGGACGCACCAAGAGGAGCGGAAACCTTGCAAAGTATGAACCCCAGGCACGCAGGACAATCATGCACAAGGCGCTCGATTGGCCAGGATCCACCTCGGGCGGCCAAGAGCCAAGAGCCAACCCAATGGCGCAATGTGGCGGACTGCCAGCCTCGGTCGGCCACAATCTGCCCGCTGGCCATGACGTGAAGGGCTGAGGCCGAGGACACAAAGATGACAGTAGCAGCACCAGATATCAGCTGCGGCACGCCCGGTCAGCTGCCACGGGCGGGGCTCCCATCACCCGTCAACGTCATTCACCCGCCCCGATCAAGTGCTGCTGCGCGCACTGCCCGCTCTGCCCGCTCTGCCCGCTCTTGTCCGGCGTGGCTGGCTTTGTCCCCTTTGTCCGCTGCATTCCATCAAACACCTATACCTGATCAAAGGCCTCTCTTCTTCGTCTTCTTCTTCTTCTTCTTCTTCTTCTTCTTCTTCTTCTTCCTCGCTTACTCACTCATCACCTCTCTCCTTGGCAACCTTTCCGACCTTGACGGCGCCCCGAGCGACACATTCACAGTGCAGCCGCAGAGCGAACAACTTCTACCACTCATTCATATCCACGTCCGACCAATCATCTTGCGCCACACACGGCCCGTCACACACAATGGGAAGCGAGCGCTGGGACCGCGACCGCGTCTACGAGCGAGACCGGGCGGAGGACGATAGGTACTACTCGAGGGGTCCTCCTGGGCGAGAACGTTCTGAAGAGCGTTTTGACCGCCGCCGCTTCCATGATGATTACCCCGTGCGCGGTCGACGGTTCTACGACGATGAACCGCGATACGAGCCGAGGCGAGAGCCTGCTCGGCAGCCCGAGTTTGATCGCCGAGTCGTCATGGAGAAGGAGCGGGACCGAGATCTCTACCGGCATTCTTCTCCTCATCGGCCAGGATATTTGCGACGACAGTCTTCGCTCGATACCTATGATCGCCGCGCCCCGAGACCTATATTCGATCAACGCGAAGAGTATCCGCCCCCGGCTCGCCGTGAGGACATCTACAGAGATGATTTCCGGGCCCCGCCTTATACCCCCATCCCGCTGCCCAAGGCTCGCGGTCTTCCTCCCACTGGACGCCGCGATGACCGCTTCTACGATGATTTACGCCCGTCAGAGCCGGAATACTATCCGGATGCCGACCTCAAGCACTTGCCCGAGAGAGTGCGAGAGCGAGAATATATCAGAGAGCGCGACCGACGCGATCGGAGCCGAGAATCTCGAGCAACCAGGACCCACACACATCGCAGCAGTTCCCGCTCCACCTCCAGCAGCCGGTCCTCGAGCAGTGCGGGAGGCACCTCGGTTCGCAGCGAGTACCCGAAAAAGGGCAAGACCAAGATCCCTGTGCGGCTGGTCTCTAAACGGGCGCTCATCGACCTCGGCTATCCCTTTATTGAAGAGGTGAGAGGGAAAACACGATGTACAAAATAAACCAAGAGAGGCTACTCACACGTTATTGTCGTTTTCTCGTCCAGGAAAACACGATCATCGTCCAAAAAGCATTGGGCCAGGACAACATTGACGAACTACTCAAGCTCAGTGAAGAATATATCAGAGGTCAGTTTCTTGTGGTATGCAGCCCAACAATGTTTGGCGAGCCGTCTAACACGCTTCCTGTAGCGGATGAGGAAGTTGCCAACGCTCGCTCATCGGCCGGCAACCTGATTGAAGAGCGGATTGAAGAGAGAAGGACAGAGATTCTCCGGACTGCAGGTCCTCCTCCTCAACCAGCCCAAACGACTGCTCCACCGCCACCACCTCCAGCGACTGTGCCCGCGCCTCCTCCTACCGTGGTTCCTCCCTCCGCTCCCGCGCCGGGGCCTGTTGAGACGGTGGAATATGTCGACAAGGTGGTCATTCGCGATTCATCCCCGACTCGATCATCCAGCAGCTGGGACTCTGGCTACCACCGCCGCCGCCACCATCACCATCATCATCGCGATGACGGGGTGCTTGTGTTGGCTTCGCGTTCACGGTCGCGGTCCCGCAGCCGCCGCGACATCAGGGCCGAGATCAAGGCACTGGAGCGAGAGTTGGTGCATCGGCCAAAGGGGGAGATTGAGCGAGAAGTGGTCCGCACAGAGCGGCTTCCAAACGGCGAGCTGATCATTTACGAAGAGGAGGTGGAACGAACCGTGGCCCGGCCCAAGCCTCCCAGGATCGAGAAGGACAAGAAAGGTAGGATGTCCATCAGCATACCAAAGTACCGATGAAGGTGGGCACGTGTCATGCATGGCAGCTTTTCTGCGTCTTTTTCGCTTGTACCGACCGAGCTGGTGGCTGACAAGACGTTCCTCTCCCTCCCTTCCGAAACAGGACCTCCCCCGGCCCTCGTCCGAGCGATGCTGGCTACCCTCACGTAAAGGACAAGATCCGAGTGAGGGGCTGTGCCCTTTGTGTACATGCAAGTTTTATGATTCGGTATTGGGCCCCGTTTCAATGAGGGACTAGTAGTTGATTTGCGTTTTTTTGTAAGAACGGATGTGGGAGCGTACGAGTCAAGGAAGCGCCAACAAATCTGTGTGGCCCGTCGGGCCGTCTGGGCACACAAGATGGGAAAAAGAAGGAAAAACAATGGCCGACTGTAGGGATTATCTGTTCACGAAAGTTGGATAATGAGTAGCTTACGATATCACGACCTTGTCTTGATTGTTGAATATATATATGAATATACACATGTTTGAAACCACACAGATGAGATGGGCTGAACCGCCACTGCGCACGGTTTGCGTACACTGCGTGACGCAAATTACAAGTACGCTTCCGTTGCTTTCATATTTTCCTATTTGCCTAATTATCTTTTTGGGGGGGAAAAAAAAAGAAAAAAAAAAACCATCGATTCATAACGCAGAGAACCACACATGAAAGACCATTTCCATCCACGCCCGCCCCTTCCTTCCTCTACATGAAAGCCTGCTTCCTCCCCGAACCCCGGTTCATGCTTCAAAACGGGTAGTGCGATGCTACTGCGTCTTCTTGGCCGCCACAGCCTGCCTCCCCCCAGCCGAGTACCGGAGATAGGCAAACACAAGAAGACCCCCGACAGCCAGTGCGATGAAATTGCCTTTTTTTTAAAAAAAAAAAAAAAATGAAGATTAGCGAAAACAAGTACTAGTAAAGAAGGGGGGGCCCGGGAAACCGTGACATACTCGCAACAAACGTCGTCACACCACCCGCCAGGTGCACCGCCTGCGAAACCACCCCGCGGACCACGTCCACCGCCCCGACCAGGACGCTCTGCAAGGCGTGCAGAAAGCCCCGGAAGACGGCGAGGATGGCGGCGAGGAGAGAGGCGAAGAGGTCGCGGAGGGAGGTGAAGATGCCGGATACGGCTGATGAGAGCGACATGGTCTTTGTTTGTGGGGGGTGAAACGTTGTTGTCGTCGCTGCTGCTGCTGTTGCTGCTGTTGAGTTTTGCCTGGTAGGATGATGGAAAAATGACGACTTGGGAGGGTTTGCTCTCTTATTTTCTGATTTCTTATTTATTTTCCCGCCACAGATGCTACGAAGCGTTCCGTCCACAATAGTCGGCCGGCATATGGAAAAATAGGTATATATAAGCCCAGAGTCCAGACAAGGGAAGGGGCAAATGGGGCGCGGGGGAGGGGAGGGGGGAGTGGCGGTTTCCCCCAGGGACCAAGATGCGGAAACAGGTGACGTGGGGTCGAGCTTTGTGTGTGGAATTTTTTGTTTTTTTTTTTTTTTTATCTCTTCTTCCTTATTCGATATTCGATTC
>SRQA01001344.1:0-10856 GCA_018360365.1 Claviceps citrina
AGGGTAAGCAGCATATAATATACCTTATATTAAGGTATTATAAGATTCCCTATAGCCTTAAGGAGAGGGGCTATTGCTTAGGCTTTTTTTAGTTAGTATTATTATGCAAACTTAATGCTTATAATATTAATATTAAAGTAACTATCTAGGTTTGCAAATGTTTTAGTAGTGTTTTGCCCTTTTATAAATACTAGAACATAAAATCTATATCCTATAGGTATCTAGGTATTAGTAGCAGAGGTTAGGGTATCTACCTTTACTACTAGTAGTTTTCCTAGTCTTTCGCTAGCTTATTATAGTAGCGAGTAATATAGCTATTATTGCCGCAATTATAGCAGCAGTGGTTATTTAGTTAATCTAGCTTGTTGCGAACCTTATCCTTATTAGGCTCTGTAGCAGGGCTTTTATTAGAGGCTTGTTGTTATAGGTATTTTAATTAGTAGTTTTGTTATTATCCTTTTTGCTAGTTATAATCCTAGGAATTAGTAGCTTTTTGCTTATTCTTAAAAGATAGTATTACCTCCTAGAATTATTATGTAATTATTATAACTTCCTTACGCGTCTTGCTAGTAATAGAGGTATTTAGATTTATATAGTTCTGTAGTTTAGGCTATAGTTTTATAAAGAAGGTAAGAGCCTAGAACTTTTTGCTTACTTTTTTAAGGTAATTCTCTAGGGAATTAAGGTAGATGCTAAAGTTTATAGGGCTTTACTAGTCTTATTAGTGCGCTTTCTTAAGCTATAAGGCGATTTAGGCGTTATAATTTATAGAATCTTAAAGTAATATAAGAGTCTACTCCTAGAAGCTGCCCTAGTTATTAGTAAAGTAATTCTGCTTCTTTGCAGTCTTTTTACTAATAAATTAGTCCTATCTTGCCCTATAAACTTAGTTTATATTACTAAGGGCAAAAAGGATTTTCTAGTAATTATATTAATACTTATGTTTTGCTTTATTAAAGGCATAGTTTAGGTTATTAATCTAGATTTTATGTTTCTATAGGTTAGTAAGGTAAGTAAGCTTTATAATATTCCTAACTTTAACTTCTTCTCTTTTACTATTAGAGGAATTATTATAGTATTGCTAGCGTTTAGGTAGGTTTTTGTGTATACTAAGTTACTAAAGTAATTCCTTTTCCTATTCCTAGAGTTATCTAAGGATCTTAAGCTAGGCAATTTGCTTATAAATAGCCTGCTTAGTAGTCTTAAGGTCTTAGCCTGTAGATAACTTTATTAGAGTAAGGCTAGAGCTATTATATAATACTAAAGGTAGTGTTTTAGGAGGTACTAGATGTGTATTATCCCCTAATTTAGTTGTAGATCTTATTATAGGTGCTATTTCTGCTACTAGGTAGCTAGGGTTAAAGCTTAAGAATTATAAGAGATATTATAGCTAGGCAGTAGTAAAAAGGTATATATTATATTATAAAAGGACTTAAGCTTCCTAAGTAAGAATAGTACGTGCACGCGTTACTAGATATGCTAGCCGCGTGCGCAAGCCCTAGGCATTAGCTAGGGATTCTCCGTGACGTCGCTGGGCAATCCGGCGTGGCCTGTCTTGTGGGGCCGCACCTCACATTTAAGGCATAAAAGAGATTCTTATAACCTAATAATAAGGTTATTTATAGTAGGATCTTAAGCTAACTATAGTAGTTGCCTTCTTTCTTATAAAAACATAACTTTATTAGCTTTATTAACGTTTTAGTTACCCTTTAATTAGAAGACTATAAAAGGTTCTTTATAAAGCTAGTAAGGAATTTAACCTAAAGATCCTACAAAAGATTACTAGTTTCTGCAAGTAGTGTTAACTTTATAGTAAGAGCCCTAGCTAATTTAAGTTTACTTTAAAAGATAACTATAAGTTTAATTATAAGATTATTATTAATATTCTCTAAATTAATAGTAAGCTAGTCCTTTATATTATAGATTCCGCTATAGCTTTCTAAGCTACTTGTTTTCTTAAACTAAAGAAGCAGACTACTAAAGACATTTAGAATACTATTAGAGCTTATTAGATTAATAGTTATCTTAGACCGCCTTAATAGATTGTTTATAATACTAGAAAAAACTTTGCATTAGCTAAATTCTATTAATACGCCTAAGGGTTAGTAATTAAGGTTAATAAGGTCCCTATAGAAGCTTATAATAGCATTAGAAAGGTTAAAAAATATTACACTCCCCTTTAACATATATATAGCATTATTAAAAGCAAACTTAGAGACTATATATAGCAAGACTACCTTCTTTAAATAGCTATAAAAGCTATTAATAACTTTACTAGCCTAAACAGCCTTATTCTAATACTTCTTATGTTTAGGGTATATCTATAATTATTATAGGATTTACTACTAGCGTTTTCTATTATTTAATATACTAAAGTAATTTATAAAGCTGTGATGGTATTGGGCTTTGCCTAATGTGGGGCCGATGCGGGTGCGCATTAGTGGTTATGCGCACCTTGCCTTGCGCGTAGGGCTTATGTATAATAACAGGGGGGTATCTATAGTAAGGGTATAAAGGGGGCATAATAGGGTCTTTATATTACCTTTCCTTCCTTTCTCCTTATATCTTTTAATAGTATTCTAATGCCTATTAGTAGTAGTAATAGGGCTAGTTTATAATATTTAAAAAATATTCTCTAGCCTTATGTTTCTTTTAGCTACTAAAATAAGTTAATATACTTTTAAATATAAACATAAACACATAGGCTAATAGACCTGCTTTTCTTATAGTAAAAGATATAATAGTAATTCTTAACTATATTAATATAACCCTAACTACATAAGGTAATACTCTTATAGCTATATAATAGTGTCTTAATACTATATAGGAGTAGGAAGACACTACTATAGCTATAATTTAGGCTATATAGGCCGCTGCTAATTATATAATTTAATTTACTATTACTACTACCTTAGCTATATCCCTTCCCTTACCTACTAATATAACCCTCCCTTTTAGGGTAACTAACCTTCCTTTACCTCTTACTATGCTCCTAGTTTACTATAAGCTAATTCTAACTAGCTCTCCTTATAATAGCAAATAATCTACTTTTAATACCTAGTGCTTCTTTATAGTGTATAAGCTATAAGTAAATTATAACTTTATTAGTTTTACTATAAACTAGTAGATATTTATTTACTAAAATCTTTTGTCTTTTATTTAGGCTAAGGTTACCTTATTCTTTAAGAAGGGGAATTTTATTTACTATAACTTAGCTGCCTTTCTAGACTATCTCTCTAAGCTTTACTCTAACCCTTATTACTATAAAATAGCCCTTACTAAACTTAACTAAATAAAGTAAGCTAGTAATAAATTCTTCTTTACCTTCTTTATTTACTTTAAGTAGAAACTCTCCCTTACTAGTAGTATAAGCTAGGATAATAAGGTTTGTCTTACTAAGCTATACTGTGTGCTTAATAAGCAAATATATAGTATATATATTAGCTATAGCATCTCCTATAATAGCTATAACACTACTATAAAGTAGTATTATACTATTACCCTAGACCTTAAGACCTTTATACTTAAGGATTACTTCTACACTAGGTATCTAATAAATCCTCTAGCCTAGTATTACTATACTACTAACTATAAGGGGGATATAGCTATATTTAAGGTAAATACTATAGGGACCTAGGGTAAGGGTAGGAAGAAAAAGAAGCTAAAGGCTAAGGATATAGCCTTGCCCTTTACTTAGGCATAAGCTAAGTAAGTAACTAACTAGGAGATAGTATATTACTAAGAGTCTAGTGCTTGCTTATACTATAAAAAGATAAGTTATATAGCTTATAACTACTCCCTCCTTCCCTCTTTTTAGCCTAAGGTTTATATTTAATAAGCTATTACTAAGGCTAATAACTATAAGTATAAGAAGGAGGAGGAGGATAGGATAGGAAAAGACTAGCCCTTATAGTAAGTCTTATACAAGGGCTTCTAAGCTTTATTATATAGCAGACTCTAGGTTAGAAGGAGGTAGAGTTAATAAAGTATAATAAAATTTATAAACATATAAATTACTTAGTGTTCTTTATTCTTATTTTCTTTAACTTATCCTTCTTTATAAATACCTTAATTAACTATAGCTATAAGTGCTATAGTGCTATTAGCAAGTCTGCTGCTTAATAGCTAGGCCTTAAGCTTATCTAGCTACCTTTAAGGCGCTAGGTAAAGACTACTATTAAGGTTTAATAGTAGGGATAATAGGCACTTAAGAGGGAGTCTAGTATTACTTACCTTGCCTACGCTATAATTAATATTAATAGCTAGTAGTTATTTATCTGCCTTTATATAGTCCTAGGCCTTGCCTAGGATATAATCTTTAGCCTATTATAAATAAAATACTATAATATTACCCTCTATACTGCTTAGTAGGAGCTAATAATAAGTATAGTAAAAGGCCTTATAGTATAGGAGTCCTTAAGTTATGCCTAGGGTAAGGCTATATAGGGCATAATAGGGTCTGCCTTTATAGCTATAGCTAAGTAAGCTTACTACCTTTAGGATATAACTATTTAGTTTATAGGCACTAGCTTATGTAAGTTAATATTTATTCTTTAGGTTACCGCGCCTAAGTTATAGCCTAAGGACCCTTGTGTAGCCTTACTAGCTAAGCTTTATAACTTTGCTAATCTCTTTAATAAGTCTAAGGCAGACGCTCTCTTACCTTATTATAGCACCTTAAACTACTATATTTATCTTTATAAGTCTCCTAATAGGTCCCTCCTCTCTCTTTCTTAGGGCTTATTATACTCTATACCTTAGGACTAGTTACTTAAACTCTAGTAGTAGCTTATAAAGCTTTTAGATAAGGGATAGATCTAAGCTAGCTTTTCTTTAGTAGTTACTCTAGTTCTCTTAGTTAAGAAGGCTAGCAGGGGCTAGTAGTTTTACGTAAATTACTATACTTTTAATAAGATTATAAAGCAAGACTACTACCTATTACCTTTTATTAAGGAAACCCTTTGCTCTCTAGCCTATATATAATAGTTTACTAAGGTAGATATTTAGGCAGCTTTTTATAAGCTATAGGTTACTAAGGGGGATAAGGCTCTTATAGCATTCTAAACATAGTTTAGGCTGTTTAAGTAGCTTATCTACCCCTTTAGCCTAGCGGGTGTGCCTGCTACTTTCTAGCGTTATATTAATAACGCTCTTAGTAATGCCTTTAGTAACTTTATTATAGTATACTTAGATAATATCCTAGTTTATTCTAGTGGCTTAAGGCATAACTATTTACAGAAGGTTTGCGCGGTTTTTAGCTACCTATAGGCAGCAGGCCTTTATCTTAACCTTAATAAGTCTATCTTTGCTACCTAATAAGTCTACTACCTTAGGTATATTATTATAGTAGGCAAGAGTATATGCCCTAACCCTACTAAGGTCTAGGCTATTTAGGACTAGGCGGCCCTAATAAAGCTATAGGGTATATATAGCTTCCTTAGTTTTATAAATTTTTATTATAACTTTATTTTAAATTTCTCCTAAGTTACTAACCCCCTTTATAATCTTATAAAAAAGGGCATTCCCTTTATTTAGAGGTAGCAGGAGGCCTATGCTTTTAATAAGCTTAAGTGCCTCTTTATCTTAGACCTAATCCTAGCTTAATAGGACCCTAACTAGGATATAATAGTTAAGGTAAACTACTTTAGTATTACCCTTAGTAGTTACCTCCTCTAGCTTTAAATAAACAGTATTTAGTACCCTATTGCCTACTACTTAGCCTAGCTAACCCCCCCTTAGCAAAACTATACTATTTATAATAAGAAGCTCCTAGCTATTATCTCTTGCCTTAAGGCATAGTTAGCTAAGCTCTAGGGTATCTCTAAGCTCTTTACTATCTACACTAACTATAAAAGCCTTAAGTACTTTATAACCCCTAAAATTATAACTAAGTATTAGGCTTACTAGGCTAAAATACTTTTATAGTATTATTACTACCTATAGTACTAACTTACATAGCACTAGTAGTATACTAATATGCTCTCCTAATAAGGCTAGGATAAGGTAGGGCTAACCCTATAGTATAGCTGCCTCCTTTAACCTCTATCTATCTAGGCTATCTTTATAAGCAACCCTAACCCCTTTAGCACTAATATTATACTACCCTTTAATAATTAGGTCTTTTCCTTTCCTTATCTTTAGGTGCTTTAGAATATAATAATTACTTATAATATAGTATACTACTACTACCTTGCTACTATTTATAGGAATATATAGTAATTTCTTACAAAAGCTAAAATAAAGGAGTAGATTATAAACTATAGTGTTAGCGCTTATAGGGTGCTTTAGTTTTATAGCTAAATATAAATGCCTTAATAGGAGCTATTAATAACTACCCTTATCTAGGAGTGCTATAAGTTACTAGTAGCAAGCTATCTAGGTTATAACACTACCTTCTAGACCCTTTAATAATAGTTTTACTAGGCAGGCATGTCCTAGGATATTGCCTACTATATTTAGAATTATTACTACTATAGCAATTATAAGAGCTACTAGTAGTAGTAGGGCCTCCTAAAACCCCTCCCTATCCCTAACTACTTTTAGTCCTAGATCTTAGTTAACTTTATAATAAGCCTGCCTATACATAGGCTATCTAATCCCTCTTTCCTTATAGTAATTATAAACTACCTTTCTAAGTTTATCTAGCTTAAGGCTATAACTAGTATCTCTACTAAGGCATACGCAGAAAGGTTTAAGATATACTAGTAGTAGTTCTATAAGTTTCCTACCTTTATTATTACTAACTATAGTTTAGACTAGCTAAGTAAATTCTAAACTACCTTATGCTTAATTATTAAGACTAAATAATTACTTTTTACCTCTTACTACCCCTAGACTAATAGGAGCATAAAGTAGGCTAACTAAAAGGTATAGGCTATTCTATATTTTTATATTTCTTTCTTATAGTTTAATTAGCCTAAGCACCTAGTAGTATACTAGCTTATGCTTAATAATTAGGCTTCCTTTATTACTAGCTTTAGTCTAAACTAGCTACTCTATAAATATAATATTAATTTAGTTTAAGTTCCTGCAGACCTTACTTCTAGCGCTACTATAAGCATAGGATAGGTAGCCTAGTTTACCTTATAACTTTAGAAGGCTTCTAAGCTAGCCTAGGCAGCTATTACCTTTGCTTAGTAATAATAATAGAATAGTATAGCTACCTCCTATTACCCTATAAAGTAGTTTTAGGTTAAAAACTAGGTATAGCTCTTCTTTTACTATATTAAAACTAACTACCTCTCTAAGAAACTAGACTAGGTAGTAGCTAAGTATTATATTATAGCTATCCCTATACTACTAATAGTTTATCTTAATATACCCTAAGGCATTTACTTTATTTTCTATATTAACCTTATTAAGCACGCTACTACTAATTTGCTTTCTAGTTAGCCCTAGTGTAATATATGCCTAGGGCCTGTGTAGGTGTAGAATAATAAAAATAATAAGCTTTATAAGAAATACTAGGTTAAGAAGGTGCTAGTAGCTTATAATATATAGGGCTATAGGTATTATTAGGATATTCTTATTAAATAAGTAGGATACATAATACTAATATAGGAGCTGCTTAAGAACCTAGTAAATATATAGGCCTTAGTAAATTATAAGGCGGAATAGGGTAGTGTATAGTATAATAATAGTCCCTAGTAGGTTCTTAAATAAGGTTCTTTTATAAAGCTATATATATTTACTACTTAGGGCCTAACTTACCTTTAATTAGTCTCCTTCCCTCTCTCTCTTACTTACCTTTCTTCTTTCCTTACCTTAGTAAACCTTATATTAATTACTAAGTAACTCTAGGGGTAGCTTATTATTATAAAGGTTAGGGAAGGGGGTATTATACTATATCTAGGATAGTGCTATTAAGATTACCTATATATCCCTCTTATCTCTTTCTTAGTAGTATTAATAGCTCTCTAGTATATACCCTTATAGGGCGTGTTAGGGGCGTTAGGGGGTGTTTAGTAATTCCTCTACCTATAGGCTAGGCCTATAAGATTACTATAGTAGCTATATAATACTTTATAGCATTACTATTTACTCCTTTATAGCTCTTTATATAGCCCTAAAGGACTATATAGTATACTACTAGTAGCTAGCTATAGCCTAGGTATTCTACTCCCTTTATATAAATAGTATGCTTCTAAGCTAAGTAAGAGGTTAAACTAGTAGCTATATAATACCCTAAATAAGAGCGCTAGGAGATATAAGAAATAGGTTAGTAGCTATATTACTAGGTAGTGTAGGCGTAATACTCCTTATAATAAGCATATTATTAGTAGGTGTAGTAGTAGCAGGGGCATTATAAATAGTTTAGATAGTAATTAGAGTATACTTAGTATAGTAGTATAGGTTAGTAAATCTATTACCTAGGGCGCGGAATTTAGGTATTAAAATAGTAGCTATCTAAATCTACTAGGTCCCCTTATAATACACCTCTAGTATAATAATAGCATAGCCCCTAGCTATAGCTTATATTAGGGCGTGTATAGTATGCCTAATATAGGGATTAGCTGCTAGTATATATGTATTTTACATATATTTCTAGCAGCCCTTCTAGTAGCTCTTATATAACTTCCCGTGGGAACTACGCTTATAGTTTAGTTTGCCTAATTAAATAGTAATAAGAATATACTAAATATAAGGCAGGTTAATAGTTATAGGCATAGTATTACCCTCCTTATTAAAGTCTCCTTCTATAATAAACTTACCTAGGGCCTATACTTAGTGCTAGTGTAAGGGCAGGATATTACCCTACGCGCTAAGAGGCAGTTATAGGGGCTAGTATAGCGCGCCTAGGGGAGGCTATAGTAGCTATAGGTATATATAAGTAGCTAGGGCAGGTAGGGGCTGCTTACTAATATTCTAAAAGCTATATAAGGGAAATAGCGCCTAGGCATAGCCTAGGTAATATAGTAGTAGCAGGTACTATAATAGTAGCAAGCCTTAGGGCAGCTATAATATAATAAGTAACTAAGCGTAGGATTTAGTAATATAAAGTAGGCTTAAGTATAATAATAAGTTTATAAGAAAGTAATAGGTAATAAAACAAAAACTCTTTATAATAGGGGGGATAAAGGAGGATAGTTAGTAGGACTCTAGGGGCGGATAAGACAAGGTTTTTATACCTTAAATAGGCGTTTAATATAGCGTTATTTAGTCTAGGTGTTACGCGCAAATAATAATAACTATAGGTTCTTATAATACTAGCTAGCTATGCTAGCTATTAATAGCTTGCTTCTCGCGCCTAATATAAGCGCCTTACTCTAACTAGGTACTAATATTAGGCAGGTTACTTAGATATAGTCTAACTACTAGTAACTATTAATAGCTTATGTCTTGCTTCTATACTAGCTATTTAGTATAGTGTATTATGCCCGCACTATACCTATTATATTTACTATATTACTTATTTACGCTACCTAGTAAGGTTTATAGTTTTATTTAGTTCTATATCCCTCTATCTTAGTCTACTGCCTATTCCTAGACTATCTCCTTAACTTACTAGTCTAGTGCCTATCCTAGCTAGGCTAGCTTACCTTCCCTAGTAGTGTTTATACTTATCTCCTAGTAACTATAAATATAATAAGAACGTTTTGTTTCTTAATTTACTTGCCTATAGCTTTTTCTTACTAACCTAACGCTTTTATATAGGCAGTGTTTACATAGCACAGCTGCTGCCTAGGGCGGAAGGCTATATAATAGTATTAGGCTTTGCTTAATATAAAGCTAATACAGGTGTGTATTAGTAGTTATGCGCACCTTGCCTTACGCATAAGGCTTATATATAATAACAGGGGGGTATTTATAGCAAGGGTATAAAGGGGGCATAATAGGGTCTTTGTGTTACCTTTCCTTCCTTTCTCTTTATGTCTTTTAATAGCATTCCGACGCCTATTAGCAGTAGCAATAGGGCTAGTCCATAACAAAAGCTACCTTTAAAGCCTATAGATTGCTTATAAAGCGCTAGATTAGTAATGCCCTTACCTACTATAATAGGCCTAACACTCTCCTAACCTATTAGATCCCGCTATAATCTAAGGTATAGGTCTAGCGTAAGAAAGGTAGTTAGTAAGGTCCTTATAGACTCTTAGCTATAAAAGGCATAACCTATATAGTAGAGATGCCTTTAGGACTAATAAAATTTAAATCTATTATTATAAAGCTATTCTTATATAATCTAGGTAATCTAAAGACTATAGCTAATAAAGAGACTCTTCCTTCTTTACCTACTAATAAAAATAAAGAGAATTATAATAATTAACTATATAAACTAATAAAGAGAGTTACCTTTAACCTTCCTAATAAAAACACTATTAAAAGGCAGCCTATTAAGCAAGGTAAAGGCAGACTATAAAAGACCCCTTTAATTAACTAAGACTTTAAGAAATTAATGCTTTAAGGCACTTTACTTAGTAAAGCATTTCTTACTATAAAAAAAGAAGGAGATCTTGCCCTTGCCTATTAACTCTACTAGTAAGGCATTATAAAGACTATAAGAGCACCTTTTAAGGCATTCTAATAGAAGGAACTTAACGCTCTACTCTAGTAAGAAGTCTTCTAACTTAAGATTTATAACACTAAAAAACATAGTATATAACATATCTTTAACAGCTATTTTATAAATAAAATTAAAGGTAAAGGCACCCTAACACTATATAAAAAATTATAACTTATAGTATAAGCTTATAATAATACTAGCAAGTAAATAATCTTAACCTAGGCTCCTATAATTTAATAGGCAAGTTAATAATTAATTATAACTTTAGCTCCCTTACTTACAAAGAGGGATATCTTTATTAAGCTAAGAGATATTACACAAGCCTATGTTTAATTTATTATAAGCCTTAACTATA
>SRQA01001345.1:0-10850 GCA_018360365.1 Claviceps citrina
CCTTTGCCTTTAATTTTATTTATAAAATAGCTATTAAAAATGCGTTATATACTATGTTTTTTAGTGTTATAAATCTTAAGTTAGAAGACTTCTTGCTAGAGTAGAGCGTTAAGTTCCTTCTGCTAGGATGCCTTAAAAGGTGCTCCTATAGTTTTTATAATACCTTACTAGCGGAGTTAATAAGCAAGGGCAAGATCTTCTTTTTCTTTTGTAGTGAGAAACGCTTTAGTAAGCAAAGTGCCTTAAAGTATTAATTTCTTAAAGTCTTAGTTAATTAGGGAGGTCTTTTATAGTCTACCTCTGCCTTGCTTAATAGGCTGCCTTTTAATATTATTTTTATTAGGAAGGTTAAAGGTAACTCTCTTTATTAGTTTGCGTGGTTAGTTATTATAATCCTCTTTATCCTTATTAGTAAGTAAAGGAGAAAGGGTCTCTTTATTAGCTATAATCTCTAGATTGCCTAGATTACATAAGAATAGCTTTATAATAATAGATCTAAATTTTATTAGTCTTAAAGGCATCTCTACTATGCAGGTTATGCTTTCTATAGCTAAGAGTCTATAAGGACCTTGCTAACTACCTTTCTTACGCTAGACCTATACCTTAGATTATAATAGGATCTAGTAGGTTAGGAGAGTATTAGGCTTATTATAGTAGGTAAGGGCATTACTAATCTAGCGCTTTATAAGTAATTTATAGGCTTTAAAGGTAGCTTTGCGGATTACTTTAGCATGTTAAATAATAGAAAACGCTAGTAGTAAATCCTATAATAGTTGTGAATATGCCCTAAACATAAGAAGTGTTAAAATAAGGCTGTTTAGGCTAGCAAAGTTATTAATAGCTTTTATAGCTATTTAAAGAAGGTAGTCTTGCTATATGTAGTCTTTAAGTTTGCTTTTAATAATACTATACGTATATTAAAGGGGAGCATAATATCTTTTAACCTTTCTAATACTATTATAAGCTTCTATAGGGACCTTATTAACTTTAATTACTAACCCTTAGGCGTATTAATAGAATTTAGCTAACACAAAGTTCTTTCTAGCATTGTAAATAATCCATTTAGGCAGTCTAAGATAACTATTAATCTAATAAGCTCTAATAGTGTCCTAAACGTCTCTGGTAGTCTACTTCCTTAGTTTAAGAAAATAAGCAGCTTAGAAAGCTATAGCGGAATCTATAATATAAAGGACTAGCTTACTGTTAATTTAAAGGATATTAATAATAATCTTATAATTAAACTTATAGTTATCTTTTAATATAAACTTAAATTAGCTAGGGCTCTTGCTATAAAGTTAACACTACTTGCAGAAACTAGTAATCTTTTATAGGATCTTTAGGTTAAATTCCTTACTAGCTTTGTGGAGAACCTTTTATAGTCTTCTAATTAAAGAGTAACTAAAACATTAATAAAGCTACTAAAGTTACGTTTCTATAAGAAAGAAGGTAATTACTATAGTTAGCTTAAGATCCTACTATAGATAGCCCTATTATTAGGTTATAGGGATCTCTTTTATGCCTTAAATTAGCAGGTTCCTTAGGTTATTAAGCTTTATATTTATATAGTTTATATTAGTAATTAAGAATAAGAAAGGTGTTGCTATTAGTAGTACGTGGAATTTAATCTCTCTAAGCACTATAGGAACCTTTAAAGAACCTAGTAATAATGCTTTTCTAGTGCTAAAGGCAATATTATGTTAACTCGCGGATTAGTTAATTTATAGCAAGGGAAACAGGCATAAAAGGGCTTAGGCTTAAGCAATGCTAACTATAGAGACTCCTGTAGCGCTAGTGTTAGGAAGAATGCCTCTAAAAGTCTCTTCTAAATAGCATGCTTTAGCAAGGAAAATATTATTAGACTAAGGCTTTTTATAGGGATTACTATAGTAAAGGGCATATTTAAATAACTAGTCTTAAAGCATCTTAAGCACCTTGCTGCTATTAGGGATCTTTATTAAGAGTGTTAACTTTTGTAATACTATAGTAAGGAATTGCGAAGGACCTGTAGGAGGATTAGAGTAGTTATCCTTTTTAGTCTTATCTAATAAAGCTATTATTGCCTTAGTCTTAAGGATTAATTACTTAAGGTTATTAGGATTACTACTATTATTATCCTTACCCTTAATATAAGCAAGGAATTACTACTACTTCTACTCTATTAGCCTGCTATAATAGAATCTAGATTAATTCTAATGCCTTTATAATGCCTTATATTCTTTAGCGGAGTGCTTTATAGACTAGCACCCTTGCTTCTTATAGATAAAGTAGCAGCCCTTATAATAAATAAAAGGCCTGCGTTATTGCTATTAGAAGTTATAATTCTTCCTATAGTAATAATTAGTGTAAAATACAGTATCTAAGTTAACTTTAGCCTCTTTTTAATAGAACACACTGCGCTTAGTAGTGTTTTTTTTAGCTTACTTTACTCTAATACTTTTCCGGAGCTTTAACATTAGGTCCTTGTATATAAAGGGGCTATTATAGGCTATAAGGCTATATTTAGGAATATTATTAATAGTAGTAAGAAGCGTGTTTTATATATTAATCTTATTATTTATATAGCCTCTAGTCCTATAATAGAGAGAGATAATCTTATTAAAGAGGAGGTTAAGGGCCTTAAGCATGCTTTTTTTAGGGTTTTCTCTTATTACCTTATGTAGTGTGATTATACAAAGGTTATTATAATAAAGCTAAGTAGTGTTAATGGTTTTAAAGCGGTCTTTAACAAATTTAACTATTTAGGTGAAAGTTATACCTTTACTAAGGAGAAAGTCCTTATAATATATTAAAGCTTTTCCTTTAAGTATTATAGGAAATACCTTATAGAAGAGGGACTCTAGGAGGTTAATTTGCTTACAAAGGGCTTAGAAGGTCTTTAGCTTATTATTAAAGAAGTTATATATTTCTTTACTATACTTTTTCTTATTAGAGTAAATCTTATAAAGGTTTATAATCTTCTGTAATGCTATTACTAAATTTAATTCTGTTAGGGAGTAAAGTAAAGAATAAAAACGCTTATAAAATCTCTAATAATTAAGGTTATTATTAGGTGTGGCAGTATATTACTACTATCCTTATTAAGGAACGTTTCCCTTAGGCCTTTATTATAGTAATAAATCCTATATCTAAGCTACTTTAATGCCTAGGTCTAGAACTAACCCTTAGGGCTATTATTAAGTAGGCTTATAAGGTCTTTTATTAAGGTCTAAAAAGCCTAAGGAAGCTAACTAAATAGTTAGCTCTAAATTTAGGGCCTGCCCTAGGTCTTAGAGGTTCTTATAAGTCCTCTTATTAAAGTTAGGAAGGCCTAGGGGAGCTAACTATTATATTAGCTCTTGCCTTAAGCCTTAGGGAGGCCTATAAAGTGCTACTCCTATTATATATAAATATCTTTACTAATTTGCTATACTAACTATAGTAGGAGGTTAGTTTAGTTTATAAAAGCTCCTAGTAGGACTAGGAGAAGTAAGGGAAATATTACTTAGTCCTTACTAAGGGTTAAGTTAACTCCCTTAGTAGTAGTAATCCTCTAGGTTTTATAAAAGCCTATAGTTACTTATAGGGTTATAACTTATTATAAGATTTAATATTACTAGCTAGTATTATAGGGATTTAGGGAGCTTAATCTTATAGGGTGTTTAGAAGAGTCTTTTATAACCTTACTAATTTATAGGTTATACTATAGGGAAGGTAATTAAAGTAAATAAAGAAAGAGGGGAATTTCTTATAAGGTAAAGATATAAATAATTCTTTAGTACTACTTTTTACTATATTTAGAAAGGTAATTCCTAAAGCTACTAATATAAGGTATTATAGTAAGAGGGAGAATAGTTACTATACCTACTTACTAGAGAATATAATCTTAATTATAAGGGGTATAATAACTCTTTATGAGGATCTCTTAGTCTAGCCTTAGCTTATATTACTATTATAAGCTTACTAGTAATAAATAATTAGTTTAATAAGAAGTAAATATTATGTTTTTATAGGAAGTTATAAAAAACACAAATAACTTTAGTATTCTTATATTTAAAAGCTTCTTTAGTTTAGTTTATAAATTAGTCTCTAAGCTTTTGCTAAAGGAGCTTGCTAGAGAGGTCTTTAGTCTTAGCTTTTATAATAAAAAAAGCGATTTAGCTATATATTTTAGCACTTATAGCCTTACTAAAATTAAAATCTAATAGGTTAAGCTTATACTAGTCTACTATAATTACTTTTTTATATATTAATAGGATCTAAGGGAGCTTTAGGATCTTATTATTAAGATTAATAAATTAGGGGCTTTGTTTACTTATAGATATATATTATGTTTAGTAGTAAAGAGAATAGAAATCTAATAGAAAATAGTAAAGCAAGTAGTAGGGCAGGTAAAAGGGTAGAAATCTATAGTAGTTATTAGCCTAGACTAATAGATTTAATTAAATTAAAGGCTTAATAAATCTTATAATAAACAAGAGATGTAATAATTTCTCTAATAAGCGTTTAAGGCTAGAAAGAGAAAAAATTGTACTTATTAAAGCAAGCGGTATAGTGCTATAGTAAGCTTCCTTTCTTAGCATAAAATAGCTTTATAAATAAACCCTAAAGAGCTTCCCTAAAGGGAATAAATTAAATTTATTCATAATTACGGAATTATCTCTTTTATATTACTTCCTTTGTTTAGTAAAATTAACTTTACTAATTTTGTGAAAAATTAGCTACTATAAGCAGAAACTAGCATCCTACAGGATATATAAATTTAGCTAATCTGTAGTGTAATTACTACTAATTAGTGTTAATTTATACACAGGCGAATTAATAAATAAAGGTATAAGAAATAATAAGTAATACGCGCGCAAAAGAAAGTACTAAGATTTTAGTTAATATTATTAATAATAACTATCTAGCTAGCTAAGTGGGAGGCCTTTTAGTGGTTTTTGTAATACACAAAGTTGTGGGTTACGTAACTAGCGCACTAGCTACCTATCTGAGGCGAGCTCGGATGCGGCTAATTAGGATGCGCCGGGTCCACGTTAACCCGACCCGTTGCGTTAATATTAACAATAACTAACTTAGGGGCTATTATATAGGCATTTACTAAGCTTTAAATAACCTGCTTAGTATGTATAATAAAGGCGTTCCCTTGCTATAACTAGCACTCTTTTAAAACTTATTTAAGAATCTATAATATAGCATATCTTACTTAGCAGGGGGTCTGCTTAAACTTATTTAAAAAGCTACTAACTCACAGGTCTTACTTAGTAGGGGGTCTGCTTATTTGCAAATCTTACTTAGTAGGGGGGTTAGCTTAAACTTATTTAAGAAGCTACTAACTTATAAGTCTTACTTAGCAAGGGGTTTGCTTAAACTTATTTAAGGAGCTACTAACTTATAAGTCTTACTTAGCAAGGGGTTTGCTTATTTACCCTTCTCTTTGCCCTTCTCTAAGGCTAAGGTAATAGTTAATAGTAATAGTAGCTAATATTCTCTTTTTAGTTAGGGATAATTTAACGCTCTATTACTTTAAAACTTATCTTAGTAAAACTTAGCTAAGGAAAAAAGGTTAAATAGTAGCAAAGGCTAGATTCTTTTCTTAGTTAGGGATAATTTAACGCTCTATTGCTTTAAAACTTATCTTAGTAAAACTTAGTTAAGAATAAAAGGTTAAATAGTAGCAAAGGCTAGATTTTCTTCTTAGTTAGGGATAATTTAATACTCTATTACTTTAAAACTTGTCTTAGTAAACTTAGTTAAGAACAAAAGGTTAAATAGCAGTAAAGGCTAGATTCTCTTCTTAGTTAGTGTTATGGACTGGCCCTATTGCTACTGCTAATAGGCGTCGGAATACTATTAAAAGATATAAAGAGAAAGGAAGGAAAGGTAACATAAAGACCCTATTATGCCCCCTTCATACCCTTGCTATAAATACCCCCCTATTATTATGTATAAGCCCTATGCATAAGGCAAGGTATATATAACTACTAATATATACCTATATTAGCCTTATATTAGGCAAAGCCTAATACTATTATATAGCCTTCCGCCTTAAGCAGTAGCTATACTATATAGACACTACCTATATAAGAGCGCTAGGTTAGTAAGAAAAAACTATAGGCAAGTAAATTAATAAATAAAATATTCTTATTATATTTATAATTACTAGGAGATAAGCGTAAATATAACTAAAGGAGGTAAGCTAGCCTAGCTAGGATAGGCACTAGACTAGTAAGTTAAGGAAATAGTCTAGGAATAAGTAAGTAAACTAAAATTAAGGGATATAAAACTAAATAAAACTATAAACCCTGCTAGATAGTATAAATAAGTAATATAGTAAATATAATAAGCGTAGTATAGGCATAATATACTACACTAAATAGCTAGTATAAAAGTAAGACATAAGCTATTAATAGTTACTAGTAGTTAGACTATGTCTAAGCAACCTGCCTAATATTAGTACCTAGTTAGAGTAAGGCGCCTGTATTAGGTATAAGAAGTAAGTTATTAATAGCTAGTATAGCTAGCTAGTATTATAAGAACCTATAGTTATTATTATTTACACATAACACCTAGACTAAATAACACTATATTAAATGCCTATTAGAGGTATAAAAACCTTATCTTATCCGCCCCTAAAGTCCTACTAACTATCCTTCTTTATCTCCCTTATTATAAAGAGTTTTTATTTTATTACCTATTACTTTCTTATAAACTTATTATTATTCTTAAGCTTACTTTATATTACTAAATTCTATACCTAGTTACTTACTATATTATAGCTACCCTAAGGCCTGCTACTACTATAATACCTGCTATTACTATATTACCTAGGCTATACCTAGGCACTATTCCCCCTATATAGCTTCCAGAATATTAGTAAGCATCCCCCGCTTACCCTAGCTACTTATATATACTTATAGCTACTATAGCCTCCCCTAGGCACACTATACTAGCCCCTATAACTACCTCTTAGTATATAAGGTAATATCCTACCCTTACACTAGCACTAGGTATAGGCCCTAGGTAAGTTTATTATAAAAGAAGACTCTAATAAGAAGGGTAATACTATACTTATAACTATTAACCTACCCTATATCTAGTGTATTCTTATTACTATTTAATTAAGTAAACTAAACTATAAGCATAGTCCCTATAGGAAGTTATATAAGAGCTACTAGAAGGGCTACTAGAAATATATATAAAATATATATATGCTAATAGCTAATCCCTATATTAGGCATACTATATATACCCTAATATAAGCTATAGCTAGAGGCTATGCTATTATTATACTAAAGGTATATTATAAGGGGACCTAGCAAATCTAAATAGCTACTATCTTAATACCTAAATTCCGCGCCCTAGGTAATAGATTTACTAACTTATATTACTATACTAAGTATACCCTAGTTACTATTTAAACTATTTATAATACCCCTACTACTACTATACCTACTAATAACACGCCTATTATAAGGAGTACTATACTTATACTACCTAGTAATATAGCTACTAACTTATTCCTTATATCCCCTAGTGCCCTTATCTAGGGCATTATATAGCTACTAGTCTAACCCCTTACCTAGCTTAGAAGCATACTATTTACATAAGAGGAGCGGAATGCCTAGGCTATAGCTAGCTACTAGTAGCATACTATATAGTCCTTTAGGGCTATATAAAGGGCTATAAAAAAGTAGATAATAATGCTATAAAGTATTATATAGCTACTATAGTAATCCTATAAGCCTAGCCTATAAGTAAAGGAATTACTAAACACCCTCTAATACCCCTAATATACCTTATAAAAGTATATACTAAAGAGCTATTAATACTACTAAGAGAGAGATAAAAGGGATATATAAGTAATCTTAATAGTACTATCCTAGATATAATATAACACCCCCTTCCCTAACCCTTATAATAATAAGCTACCCCTAAAGTTACCTAGTAACTAATATAAGGTTTACTAAGGTAAGGAAGGAAAAGGGGTAAGTAAAAGAAAGGGAAAAGGAAATTAATTTAAGGTAAGTTAGGCCTTAAGTAATAAATATATATAGCTTTATAAAAGAATCTTATTTAAAAACCTACTAGGGACTATTATTATACTATATACTACCTTATTCTGCCTTATAGTTTACTAAGGCTTATATATTTGCTAGGTTCTTAAGCAGCTCCTGTATTAGTATTAAGTGTCCTACTTATTTAATAAGAATATCCTAATAATACCTATAGCCTTATATATTATAAGCTACTAGCACTTTCTTAACCTAATATTCCTTATAAAGCTTATTATTCTTATTATTCTATACTTATATAGGCCTTAGGTATATATTATACTAGGGCTAGCTAGGGAGTAAATTAGTAATAGTATACTTAATAAGGTTAATATAAAAGATAGGGTAAATACCCTAGGGCATATTAAGATAAACTATTAGTAGTATAGGGATAGCTATAATATAGTACTTAGCTACTACCTAGTCTAGCTTCTTAAAGGGGTAGTTAGTTTTAATATAATAAAGGGAGAGCTATACCTAGTCCCTAACCTAGAACTACTTTATAGGGTAATAAAAGGTAGCTATACTATCCTATTATTATTACTAAGCAAAGGTAATAGCTACCTAGGCTAGCTTAGAAGCCTCCTAAAGTTATAAGGCAAACTAGGCTGCCTATCCTATGCTTATAATAGCACTAAAAGTAAGGTTTATAAGAACCTAAACTAAATTAATATTATATTTATAGAGTAGCTAGTTTAGACTAAAGCTAGTAATAAAGAAAGCCTAATTATTAAGCATAAGCTAGCATACTACTAGGTGCTTAGGCTAATTAAACTATAAAAAGGAAATATAAAAATATAAGATAGCCTATACCTCCTAGTTAGCCTGCTCTATGCCCTTATTAGTCTAGGGGTAGTAGGAGGTAGAAAGTAATTATTTAGTCTTAATAATTAAGCATAAGGTAGTTTAGAACTTACTTAGCTAGTCTAAGCTATAGTTAGTAATAATAAAGGTAAGGAACCTATAAAACTACTACTAGTATATCTTAAACCTCTTTATACACGCCTTAGTAGAGATACTAGTTATAGCCTTAAGCTAAATAAACTTAGAAAGGTAGTTTATAATTACTATAAGGAAAGAGGGATTAGATAGCCTATGTATAGGCAGGCTTATTATAAAGTTAACTAAGATCTAGGACTAGAAGTAGTTAGAAATAAGGAGGGGTTTTAGGAGGCCTTACTACTACTAGTAGCTCTTATAGCTACTATAGTAATAATAATTCTAGATATAGCAGGTAATATTCTAGGATATGCCTGCCTAGTAAAACTATTACTAAAGGGTTTAGAAGGTAGTATTATAACCTAGATAGCCTGCTACTAATAACTTATAGCACTCCTAAATAAGGGTGGTTATTAATAGCTTTTATTAAGGCACTTATATTTAGCTATAAAACTAAAGCACCTTATAAGCGCTAATACTATAGTTTATAATTTACTCCCTTATTTTAGCCTTTATAGAGAATTACTATATATTCCTATAAATAGTAGTAAGGTAGTAGTAGTATATTATATTATAAGTAATTACTATATCCTAAAGTGCCTAAAGGTAGGGAAAGGAAAAAACCTAGTTACTAAAGGGTAGTACTATATTAGTGCTAAAGAGGTTAGGGTTACTTATAAAAATAGCCTAGATAAATAAAGGTTAAAGGAGGTGGCTATACTATAAGGTTAGCCTTACCTTATCCTAGCCCTATTAGGAGAGTATATTAGCATACTACTAATACTATATAGGTTAGTACTATAAGTAGTAATAATACTATAAGAGTGTCTTAGCTTAATAAGCCTAATACTTAGTTATAATTTTAGGGGTTATAAAGTACTTAAGGCTCTTATAATTAGTATAAATAGTAAAGGGCTTAGAGATACCCTAAAGCTTAGCTAACTATACCTTAAGGCAGGAGATAATAGCTAGGAGCTTCTTATTATAAATAGTATAGTTTTGCTAAGGGGGGGTTAGCTAGGCTAAGTAGTAGGTAATAGGGTACTAAGTGCTATTTATCTAAAGCTAGAGAAGGTAACTACTAAGGGTAATACTAAAGCAGTCTGCCTTAATTATTATATCCTAGTTAGGGTCCTATTAAGCTAGGATTAGGTCTAAGATAAAGAGGCGCTTAAGCTTATTAAAAACATAGGCCTCCCGCTACCCCTAGACAAAGGGAATGCCCTTCTTTATAAGATTATAAAGGGGGTTAGTAATTTAGGAGAAATTTAAAATAAAGTTATAATAAAAATTTATAAAACTAAGGAAGCTATATATACCCTATAGCTTTATTAGGGCTGCCTAGTCCTAAATAGCCTAGACCTTAGCAGGGTTAGGGCACACGCTCTTGCTTGCTATAATAATATACCTAAGGTAGTAAACCTATTAGGTAGTAAAAATAAACTTATTAAGGTTAAGGTAAGGGCCTGCCGCCTATAGGCAGCTAAAAACCACGCAAACCTTCTATAAATAGTTATGCCTTAAGCTACTAAAATAAACTAGAATATTATCTAAGTATACTATAATAAAGTTACTAAGGG
Source organism: Claviceps citrina (assembly GCA_018360365.1). Lineage (NCBI taxonomy): Eukaryota > Fungi > Ascomycota > Sordariomycetes > Hypocreales > Clavicipitaceae > Claviceps > Claviceps citrina. Next base: position 10,550 of record SRQA01001345.1, read on the forward strand.
CATTACTAAGAGTATTATTAATATAATACTAGAAAGTAGCAGGCGCACCTGCTAGGCTAAAGGGGCAAACAAGCTACTTAAATAGCCTAAACTATATTTAGAATACTATAAGAGCCTTGTCCCCCTTAGTAACCTATAGCTTATAGAAAGCTACCTAAATATTTACCTTAGTAAACTATTATATATAGGCTAGAGAGTAAAGGGTTTCCTTAATAAAAGGCAATAAGTAGTAGTCCTGCTTTATAATCTTATTAAGAGCATAGTAATTTACATAAAACTACTAGCCCTTACTAGCCTTCTT
>SRQA01001346.1:0-10835 GCA_018360365.1 Claviceps citrina
CGCACGCGGCTAGCATATCTAGCGACGCGTGCGCGCACTATTCTTGCTTAGTAAGCTTAAGTCCTTTTATAATACAATATACACCTTTTCGCTACTGCCTAGCTATAATATCTCTTATAATTCTTAAGCTTTAACCCTAGCTACCTAGTAGCGGAAATAGCACCTATAATAAGATCTATAACTAAATTAGGGAATAATGCATGTCTAGCACCTCCTAAAACGCTACCTCTAGTGTTACACAATAGCTTTAGCCTTACTCTAATAGAGTTATCTATGGGCTAAGACCTTAAGACTACTAAGCAGGCTATTTGTGAGCAAATTACCTAGCTTAAGATCCTTAGATAACTCTAGGAATAGAAAAAGGAATTACTTTAGTAACTTAGTATACACAAAAACCTGCCTAAACACCAGCAACACTATAATAATTCCTCTAATAGCAAAAGAGGAGAAGTTAAAGTTAGGAATATTACAGAGCTTACTTACCCTACTAACCCGCAGAAATATAAAATCTAGATTAACGACCTAAACCGTGCCTTTAATAGAGCAAAACGCAAGTATTAACATAACTACTAGAAAATCCTTTTTGCCCTTAGTAATATAAACTAAGTTTGCAGGGCAAGATAGGACTAATTCATTAGCGAAAAAACCGCGGAGGAGCGGGATTACTTTACTAACAACTAGGGTAGCTTCTAGGAGTAGACTCTTACACTACTCTAAGATTCTATAAATTATAATGCCTAAATTGCCTTATAGCTTAAGAAAGCACACTAATAAGACTAGCAAAGCCCTATGGACTTTAGCATTTACCTTAATTCCCTAGAGAATTACCTTAAAAGAGCAAGCGAAAAGTCCTAGGCTCTTACCTTCTTTGCAAAACTATAGCCTAAACTACAGAACTATATAAATCTACACACCTCTATTACTAGCAAGACGCGTAAGGAAGTTATAATAATTACATAATAATTCTAGGAGGTAATGCTGTCTTTTAAAAACAAGCGAAAAGCCACTAATTCCTAGGATTATAACTAGCAAAAGAGATAATAACAAAACTACTAATTAAAATACCTATAACAGCAAGCCTCTAACAAAAGCCCTGCCACAAAGCCTAATAAGGACAAGGTTCGCAATAAGCTAGATTAACTAGATAACCGCCGCTACTATAATTATAGTAATAATAGCCACATTACTTGCTACTGTAATAAGCTAGCAAAAGACTAGGAAAACTACTAGCAGCGGAGGTAGATGCCCTAACCTCTGCTGCTAATACCTAGATACCTATAGGATATAGATTTTGTGTTCTAGTATTTATAAAGGGGCGAAACACTACTAAAACGTTCGCGGACCTAGATAGTTACTCTAATATTAATATTATAAGTATTAAGTTTGCGTGACAATACTAACTAAAAAAAGCCTAAGTAATAGCCCCTCTCCTTAAGGCTATAGGGAATCTCATGATACCTTAATATAGGGTGTATTGTATGCTGCTTACCCTAAAAGACTTAAGGGGTTAAGAGAGAGACCTTACTATTAACTATGTTGCTGTTAATAAGGACCCAAAACCTAAGGGAAGTCCTATATTAATTAGAATGCACACCCTTACAAAGGAACAAGTATACTTGTTTTTATATAGTTAAGAGTGGTGGTTTAAGCTTAGTTAAGATAAGTTAAAGATTTTAACCCCCTACTGTTTTGCTAAGAAATCGCGATAAGAAGCAGTAGTATTTGCTATAAAATCCCTTAATAGCTTCATTCCCCTTAGAGATAAAGAAGTTACTAATACCTTTAGTAGTGCTAACGCTATCCTAGACAAACTCTAGGAGTTTTAGGATGTATTTACCTCTAATAAGGCTAGACTACTACTATCTCAAAAGGAAACAGACCACGCTATTAACCTTCTCCCGGACATTACGCCTCTATACAGCCCTATATACCCCTTCTTATAAGCGGAACTTAAGGAGCTTTAGGACTATATTTAAGACAACCTAGCGAAAGGGCGTATAAGACCCTTAAAAAGCCCCGCAAGCGCGCTAATTCTCTTTATCCTAAAGAAAGATAGAACACTCTAACTCTGCGTGGACTACTAGGGAATTAATAAGATTACGCTTAAGAATCGCTACGCTTTACCCCTTATTTTAGAGATCCTTAACTGCTACTAGGGTGTAAAATACTTTTCTAAAATTAATATTAAAAACGCCTACTACCAGATTTAAATAAAAGCTAGCTATAAGTAGAAGACTACTTTCTAAACCTGCTATAAACACTTTAAATACCTTGTTATACTATTTAGCCTTACTAATACCCTAGCTACGTTCTAAAATTACATTTACTAAGCTCTTTACAGACTAATAGACACTATTTGTATAGTATATCTAGATAATATCCTTATCTTTTTTAAAACCTAAGAAGCACACATAGAACATATTAAATAAGTCCTTAAACGCATAAGAGAGGCAGAGCTATATGTAAAACCTTCTAAGTGCACCTTCTACTAAGACTTAGTGGAATTCCTAGGATTTATCCTATTAACTACTAGCATTTTAATAGACCCTAAAAGGGTTAAGACTATACGAGATTAGCAAGAGCTAAAGAGCTTCTAGGACGTATAAGTATTCCTTAGATTCTGCAATTTTTACTAACGCTTTATACACTAATACTTTAGTATTACGGCACCTTTGAACGCACTTATAAAGGGCAGCTAGAACGGCATACAAAAGGGCACCTTCCGATTTAGACTAGCCGAAAAGACGGCGTTTGTATAGCTAAAAGCTGCCTTCTAGGAGGCCCCTCTCCTTTATTACTATAACCCTAACAAGCAGGTCTAGATTAAAACAAACGCTTTAGTCTTCGTAATAGCTAGCATTATCTTACAGCTAGATAATAACAGGCGATACTACCCTATAGCATTCTAGTTAAGGAAGTTTACAAATATAGAAAGAAATTATAGTACTACTAACTAAGAGCTCTTTGTAATAGTTAAGTTATTTAAACACTAGCGATACTATGTTAAAGGGGTAAAGAATCTAGTTAAAGTCCTGTTAGACTACTATAACCTTTAGACTTTTATAAGGCTGCTAAAGCTAAACAGCAGGCAAGCATAATAGTGCATGTTCCTATTACCTTTTAACTTTATTATTAAACATAGACTAGGCAAAAGCAACCCTGCTAACGCACTATTAAGACGGCTAGATTATAATAGCAAAACGCTAACGAATTTAGGGCTACTGCCTAACTTATAAAAGAAGTTTTTGTTTGCCCTAAGTAGTAGGGAGGCTAATAAGCCTAGAGAGATGTATCCTACAAAAGAAGTAGAAGGGGTTATAATACCTAAGAGAAGATGTAGTAAGATGCCTTTAGGAGAGGAAAATACTTTAGTTATAGGGAATTAGTAGCAACGTAGCAAGATGCCTTTAGGAGAGGAAAATACTCTAGTCCACAATCTTAGGGTCTAGACAAGCAAGGTAGCTATTAGGACGCTAGTAAAGCATAAGCTAGTGGCTAACAAATTTGTAGCTAAAGTGGGATGTGTTTTTAGCGTTAAATCACACGAAATCTAGGCGGCTGTTATATTACTAGATTTGTACAACTACACTATAGATAGGTTACTAGCTTAGCTACTAAAGACAGCTTAGGACTATAACTAGAACCTCTAGATAAGTAGCTAGGCCTAAGAGGCGGCAAAAGGGAGGGGAAACGCTAGGATATAAAGACATAATGTATATGGCCTCCTAATGTATAATAACCGGGTAGCAGTACCTTAGGACCCTATCTTATAGGTAGAGCTTCTGCGGCTATACTATAACAATCCCTTAGCTAGTTACTTTAGTGTTAACTAAATAATTAAATTGCTATAATGTAATTTCCACTAGCCTAGCCTACGGGAGGTAGTGGCGGACTATATGTCTAGTTATGCTAAATGTTAGCGCGTTGTGGCAAGACAGCATAAGCTGTATAGGAAGCTTAAATCGCTTCTAATACTAAGGCGACTATAGGTTGAAGTGTTAATAGACTTTGTCACAGGATTGCTATAGGCATTCTACTATAAGCAAGAAACTAACTTAATCCTAGTAATTATAGACTAATTTACTAAGTATTTTGTATTCCTTCCTATCACTACTATAATTAATGCTGCTAAGCTAGCAGAGACCTTCCACATAGAGATTAAATTAAAATTTAGCGCGCTAGAGGGCATTATATTAGACAGAGGATTAGTATTCACAAGCAAATTCTAGTCTAAGCTATGTTTCTACTCTAAGATAAAACGGAGGCTTTCTATAGCTTTTCACCCGCAAACTAACGGTTAAATAGAACGGACAAACTAGGTCCTTAAACATTACCTCTGTTGCTTTGTTAGAGAGAACTAACTAGTATAGCCAAAGCTGCTGCTACAGGCGTAATTTGCTTGCAATAATGCAGTTAACTAATTAACAGGCCTTGCTCCCTACTACGCACTTATAGGGTATTATCTTGAATTTTGCCTTAGTCTTAGGGACAAGACTACTAGGGGAGAGGTGCTAGAGGCAGAGGCCTAAGTAATAAAGCTACAAGAAGTACGTGAATAACTTTAAAAGACATAGTAAAGGGCTAGCAAATCCTAAGCAAAATACTATAATAAATAACACACGCTACTACTAGTATTTAAGCATAGGGACCTTATACTATTATTAGCCTAGAATATTAAGGTAAAGGAAGCGAAACGTAAGCTAACCTCTAGATTTTTAGGACCCTTCCGTGTTATTTAGGCAATTAGGAAGCAAGCATATAAACTAGCACTACTAGAAAAGTATAGCCGCCTGCATAATATATTCTATATTAGCCTACTTAAGCTATAGAATCGCTGCAAAGACAGCATAAATGCGCAGGCGAATGTGCTAGACCTTAAAGAAGAAGATAAACACTACTAAGTTAAAGAAATTAAAGGATAGAAGATAGTTAAAGGAGAGACCTATTACCTAGTAAAGTGGAAGGGATAGCTAAGCGAATATAATTAATAGGTCCTAGACAAGGACGTAAACGCACCGCGGCTAATAGCGGCATATAGAAAAAAGATATAGTTACTAACAAAAAGGGGACGATAAGCTCCTAAAAAACACCAGCTATTATTTAGCATACTATTTACATATTAAAAAAAAAAAAAACAAAAACAAATTAATCAAGACCCTAGAACCACCCCTAAAAAATAAAAGAAATACCCCCTACACCATAGGGATATTTACCAGAAAAGTCCTTATTATAACACTAGCAGTGGGACTAGCAAACTTATCGCGGTCTTCTTCCTTATTAAGCAACCCCCTAACTAAGGCAAAAAACCACTAAACAGTAATTGCCTAGGGGAGATACCCTAGGTCCTTAGGACGCAGACATAACTTTATCTAGGCCTTCTAGATTATAAGGGCGTTATTATAGTTAGCCTAAGGGGGCATATTTATTAGTAAAAAACAAGGTAAATAGAGGCGATTATATTATAAGACACTCATAATTCTAGGCAATAGCGCTAGACTATATATTGCGGCAGTAAGACGCTGTTGTAAGATAACATACTAGTAGTACGCCGCAGAGGCGGCCTGCGGAAATATTAGAAAATAGAGAGCAAATAACAGGCAAGAAGCTATATACCTAATGCTCCTTTGCTGCCCTAGTTAGCCTAAAAGTAATATAGTAAGCTATGTTAGCATAGATAAAACCACGTAGTAAGTTAAGCAAGCTACAAGCAACCCTAAGGCAAAAGTTATTAGAATATAAGAACAAGACTAAGGGAGTAATAGCGGCAGTAGCATAGGCAGCGGCGGTATAGGTATAGCAGCGGATAGCTAGTAAGGGGGCAGTAATTTCCTCCTCCTTCTCCTCCTTATTATTACTAGTAGTATTATCTTTATTATTATTATTATCCTCCTCCTCCTTAGCAGGAGGAGCGCACTTAGCTAGCAGGGACCTAGTCTAGCCTAAAAGCTTTACTAAATTAGCAAAGTTACTAGTAAGGGTTAGGTAACACTAAGGATAGGAGTTAGTAAAAGCATAGAAAACCACAGCATAGAGAATACATACTATCTCACATATGTTACCACAATCCTTATACTAAACGCAGCGCTTAAATACCTTATTGCAGCTAGATAAGGTTAAATTTATAGCAAACTCACACTTAATTATTAGGACTACTAGCTTAGTACTACAGTAGCCCTTAAGTTTATTAAGTTTAATGCAGGCATAATGCATGTAGGTGTATTCTTTTAAGAGCAAAGCTATAATATTAGCAGCGATTAACTAGCAAATTAGTGGGAAGTTTAGATAGGAGTATAAGTGCGAATGTAGAAAAGGAAATAGTGTTATAGAAGGGTAATAGTTATAAGACAGAATAGGCGGCGAAAGAGGGCAGACTTTATACCTATGCATTATATGCTAGGTAATCTAACGCATTGTTATTATTATTATTATTTGTTATAACGCCACGGGATAGCGACCGGCGAGGAGGTGTTAGATAGCTAGCGAGGCCGTTTAGGAGCCTAGCCTAAAAGTGGGGGGGTAATTATAAGGTGCGGCCCCACAAGACAGGCCACGCTAGATTGCCTAGCAATATTATGGAGAATCCCTGGCTAATGCCTAGGGCTTGCGCACGCGGCTAGCATATCTAGCGACGCGTGCGCGCACTATTCTTACTTGGCAAGCTTAAGTCCTTTCATAATACGATATACACCTTTTCGCTACTGCCTAGCCACGACGTCTCTCACATAGGAATTAGCAGGGTTATAAGGGACCCCCCTAAATACCCTGTAAGATTAGGCTCCCTAAATCCCTATAACACTAGCTAGTAGTATTAAATCCTATAATAGGTTATAACCCTATAGGTAATTACAAGCTCTTATAGAATCTAGAAGATTACTACTACTAGGGGAGTTAACTTAACCCTTAGTAAGGACTAAGTAATATTTCCCTTACTCCTTCTAGCCCTGCTAGGAGCTTCTATAAACTAGACTAACCTCTTATAGTAGTTAGTATAGCAAATTAGTAAAGATATTTATATATAATAGGAGCAGCACCTTATAGGCCTCCCTAAGGCTTAGGGCAAGAGCTAATATAATAGTTAGCTCCCCTAGGCCTTCCTAACTTTAATAGGAGATCTTATAAGCCTACTTAATAATAGCCTTAAGGGTTAGTTCTAAACCTAGGTATTAAAGTAGCTTAAATATAGGATTTACTACTATAACAAAGGCCTAAGGGAAACATTCCTTAATAAGAATAGTAGTAATATACTACCGCACCTAATAATAACCTTAATTATTAGAGATTTTATAAGTATTTTTATCCTTTACTTTACTCCCTAATAGAATTTGATTTAGTAATAGTATTACAAAAGATTATAAACCTTTATAAGATTTACTCTAATAAGGAAAAGTATAGTAAAGAGATATATAACTTTTTTAATAATAAGCTAAAGACTTTCTAAGCTCTTTATAAGTAAATTAACCTCCTAGAGTCCCTCTTTTATAAGGTATTTCCTATAATACTTAAAGGAAAAGCTTTAATATATTATAAAGACTTTCTTCTTAGTAAAGGCATAACTTTTACCTAAATAGTTAAATTTGTTAAAGACTGCTTTAAAACTATTAATACTACTTAGCTTTATTATAATAACCTTTGTATAATTACGCTACGTAAGGTAATAAGAGAAAACCCTAAAAAGAGCATGCTTAAGGCCCTTAACCTCCTCTTTAATAAGATTATCTCTCTTTATTATAGAATTAGAGGCTATGTAAATAACAAGATTAATATATAAAACACGCTTCTTACTACTATTAATAATATTCCTAAATATAGCCTTGTAGCCTATAATAGCCCCTTTATATATAAAGACCTAATATTAAAGCTTTAGAAAAGTATTAAAGTAAAGTAAGCTAAAAGAAACGCTACTAAGCATAGTGTGTTTTATTAAAAAAAGGCTAAAGTTAACTCTAATACTGCGTTTTACACTAATTATTACTACAGGAAGAATTGTGACTTCTAATAGTAATAACGCGGGCTCTCTATCTGTTATAAGGGCCGCTGCTTTATTTATAAGAAGCAAGGGTACTAGTCTATAAAGCACTCTATTAAAGAACGTAAGGCATTACAAAAGCATTAGAATTAATCTAAATTTTATTATAGCAGGCTAATAGAGTAGAAGTAGTAGTAATTCCTTGCTTATGTTAAGGGCAAGGATAATAATAATAATAATCCTAATAACCTTAAGTAATTAATCCTTAAGACTAAGGCAATAATAGCTTTATTAGATAAGACTAAAAAGGATAACTACTCTAATCCTCCTATAGGCCCTTTATAATTCCTTACTATAGCATTATAAAGGTTAACACTCTTAATAAAGATCCCTAATAGTAATAAGGTACTTAAGATGCTTTAAGACTAGTTATTTAAATATGCCCTTTACTATAGCAATCCTTATAAAGAGCCTTAGTCTAATAATATTTTCCTTACTAAAGCATGCTATTTAGAAGAGACCTTTAGAGGCATCCTTCCTAACACTAGCGCTATAGGAGTCTCTATAATTAGCATTGCTTAAGCCTAAGCCCTTTTATGCCTATTTCCCTTGCTATAAATTAACTAATTTGCGAGTTAATATAATATTACCTTTAGCGCTAGAAAAGCATTATTACTAGGTTCTTTAAAGGTTCCTATAGTGCTTAGAGAGATTAAATTCTATATACTACTAATAATAACACCCTTCTTATTCTTAATTACTAATATAAACTATATAAATATAAAGCTTAATAACCTAAGGAACTTGCTAATTTAAGGCATAAAAGAGATCCCTATAACCTAATAATAAGGTTATTTATAGTAAGATCTTAAGCTAACTATAGCAGTTACTTTCTTTCTTATAGAAACATAACTTTATTAGCTTTATTAACGTTTTAGTTACCCTTCTATTAGAAGACTATAAAAGGTTCTCTATAAAGCTAGTAAGAAATTTAACCTAAAGATCCTACAAAAGATTACTAGTTTCTACAAGTAATGTTAACTTTATAGTAAAAGCCCTAGCTAATTTAAGTTTACTTTAAAAGATAACTATAAGTTTAATTATAAGATTATTATTAATATCCTTTAAATTAATAGCAAGCTAGTCCTTTATATTATAGATTCCGCTATAGCTTTCTAAGCTACCTATTTTCTTAAACTAAAGAAGCAAACTACTAGAGACGTTTAGGACACTATTAGAGCTTATTAAATTAATAGTTATTTTAGACTGCCTAAATAGATTATTTATAATACTAGAAAGAACTTTATGTTAGCTAAATTCTATTAATACGCCTAAGGGTTAGTAATTAAGGTTAATAAGGTCCCTGTAGAAGCTTATAATAGCGTTAGAAAGGTTAAAAGATATTACGCTCCCCTCTAATATATATATAGTATTATTAAAAGCAAACTTAGAGACTATATATAGTAAGACTACTTTCTTTAAATAGCTATAAAAGCTATTAATAACTTTACTAGCCTAAATAGCCTTGTTCTAACACTCCTTGTGTTTAGGGCATATCTATAACTATTATAGGATTTACTACTAGCGTTTTCTATTATTTAATATACTAAAGTAATTTACAAAGCTACCTTTAAAGCTTGTAGATTACTTATAAAGCGCTAGATTAGTAATGCCCTTACCTACTGTAATAGGCCTAACACTCTTCTAACCTACTAAATCCTACTATAATCTAAGGTATAGGTCTAGCACAAGAAAGGTGGTTAGTAAGGTCCTTATAAACTCTTAGTTATAAAAGGCATAACCTATATAGTAGAAATGCCTTTAAGACTAATAAAATTTAGATTTATTATTATAAAGCTATTTCTATATAATTTAAGCAATCTAGAAATTATAGCTAATAAAAAAACCCTTCCTTCTTTACCTACTAATAAGAATAAAGAGAATTATAATAACTAACTATATAAACTAATAAAGAGAGTTACCTTTAACCTTCCTAATAAAAGCACTATTAAAAAGCAGCCTATTAAGCAAGGCAGAGGCAGACTATAAAAGACCCCTTTAATTAACTAAGACTTTAAGAAATTAATACTTTAAGGCACTCTACTTACTAAAGCATTTCTTACTATAAAAGAAAAAGGAGATCTTGCCCTTGCCTATTAACTTTACTAGTAAGGCATTATAAAGACTATAAGAGCACTTTTTAAGGTATCCTAGTAGAAGGAACTTAACGCTTTACTTTAGTAAGAAGTCTTCTAACTTAAGATTTATAACACTAAAAAACATAGCATATAATATATCTTTAATAGCTGTTTTATAAATAAAATTAAAGGCAAAGGCACCCTAGCACTATATAAAAAATCATAACTTATAGTGTAAGCTTATAATAATACTAGTAAGCAAATAATCTTAACCTAGGCTCCTATAATTTAATAGGTAAGTTAATAGTTAATTATAACTTTAGCTTCTTTACTTGCAAAAAGGGATATCTTTATTAAGCTAAGAGATATTATATAAGCCTACGTTTAATCTATTACAAGCCTTAACTATAAGATTTTATGCTAATTACCTAAAGAAGTTAGAGATTAGTATCCTTCTAGCATAATTATAGTAATTATTAAGCCTCTTTACAAAATCCCTAAGGCTAGCACGTATTAGTAGGTAATATACTAGAAGTATTATTATAAGAAGTTATTTATAATACCTTTTATATATAACCCTTACCTCCTTATTAGTAGCTTTGCAAATAAATTTAGCATTATAAGTATACAAACTAATAATACCCTTATCTTAGCTAATTAACTATTTTCTAATTAAGAAGAAAACAAACTATAAGCTACTAAATTCCTTACTAAGCTAAAGAAGAAGCTTA
>SRQA01001347.1:0-10825 GCA_018360365.1 Claviceps citrina
AAAAAAAAAAAAAAAAAAAAAAAAAAAAAAAGGTACAGATTAGTTTTCATATTGGGCCTCGAGTCGTTGAGTCTGGAAGAGGGCCGAACAGCGGTTGTGACTTCCGCAGGAATCTCTTATTCGCTCTTCTCCCTTTCTGAGTCTCTCGGAGATGAACCATACCAATGCCGCGATAATAACTCTGAAACCCATACTCCTCAAAGACAACCTGATCGCAATTCGCCTGCAACACGGGCAACGCATTCGGCGGTTCCGACAGAATCAGCCGCGTCTCGGCCGGGTCGCACCCCGGCGCAGCGCCCGCCCGATCAAACAGCTCCTGGTCCCAAATCTCCTTCTGCGCCTCCCAGTTGACGATGAAGCCCCTCTCGACGGGCCGCCGCAGCTGAATCTCCCCGAGGTCGCGGCACCGCGAGAGCTCGGACGCGACGTACGTCTTGCGCGAGCGGTCCCGCGCGACGCAGTTGGGGATGACGCGCGGCGCGGGGATCTGGATCTGGTCCCCGTTGGCGGTCGTGACGACGCCGGCCTTGAGGGTGTAGGCTCCGTTGTCGACGACGAGGGTGCTGGTGGGCCGGGGGGCCGGCGCGGGCTTGGCTTTTCGTCCGCCTGCCATGTGGCGGCCTGCGGTCTTCTTCTTATCCTTCTTTGGTTCTTGTTTGCGGGGAGGTAGGAGGGCGTGTTTGTTTGGCTCGACTCTTTTTCGACTGGGTGAAATTGAGAGATGTTTGGGGGCGAAAAAGTTTGTGGGGCAGGAGCTTGGCCATGACGTCGGTTGGGGGGGGGACAAGTACAGGTCGAAACGTACCGAGGTACCCAGGCACTTATTGAACTGCTTGTCAAATCTAGTAGGTAGCTTGCTTCGATATTCCCCTGCTGAAACAATCACTCAAAGATATCAAAGCCGACATACGTCGCCTCGGGTTCTCGCTCACATTGACACACACTGTCTACTACGGGAAGCTGCATAACTGCCACCAAGGTTTGCCAGTGTCGATTTTTGTATATATATATATATAGGCATATATGTATGGGACTGAACGGACAAATCTCATTTTGACACTAGATCTTAGCACTGTCCAAAAACTGGTTGGTCACCAATCCATATCGCTGTGCAACTGCGTCGACTGGAACAACACCCTTGGTTTGTCTCAGGTTCACAAACGACGGACCGCCGCTCTGCCATGCGTAGTCTTTCCAGGGACCGAGCTGAGGCCACATTTCCTCCCTGACAAGTCGCTCGATCCTGTCTCTTCTGCCCGCTGCGTTGACGTCCGGATCGTTGGCCAGCTCGATGACGCTCTTCCATGACGCCCATGTCTCCTCGAGTTCAGCAATAGTAGACACTCCCATTACGCTCACCCCAACTCGAGCTGGTGCACCCGCTGCCTTCTCTCCAGCACCTACGAGGAGAGACCGCGGATACGCAGTGGAGCCAAAGGGCGCGCCTACGCGACCCCAGTTCTCCAAGGCCCATCGAATTGCGACTTCTTCCAGACGCTCTCCCGATCGCCTCGCAATCTCTGCCAAGTCATGGCATGCCTCTCGCAACTGCGGTGGCGCGGGATGCCAGGACGACATCGGGCCATTGTCAGCACCTCGCGTCGTGATCAAGCCCATTCCTAGGATGCTGGCATTGAGAACACATTCAACGCCTGCTTGGCGTAGTCGTTCAAGAATATCTGCCCGGCCCAACTGACTGTTCTGAATACAGAAATGGGAGTACGACATGACTGCGTCAAGGGGCTCCCCCGTCTGCTCCAGTATCATCTCTGCTAGCGACACCAGCACCTCAATCGGATACCCGCTGATGCCAACATGACGAATGAAGCCCTCGTCTCTCATGCGCCGCAGTTCCCTGACAGCCTCCAAAACCTCGGCTGGGGTAACAAACTCGACATCATGAGTGTATACAAGGTCGAGGTATTGCGTGCTCAGCCGCTCGAGGCTTCGGCATACGCTGTAACGTATCCACGCCGGAGAGTAGTCGAATTCGTTGCTCGAAATTCGTCCAGCCTTGGTGATGAGGAAATAGCCATCTCTTGTCTGAGACGGCGTCAACGTCCGAAGTGCGTCGCCCAGCAACACCTCGGACGGTCCATAGTATGGCGAGGTGTCGAATGCCACAATGTCATGTTCCAGTGCTCTGCGAACAATGTCGGTATACGGCATCCGTGAGGGATCCGAGTTGTACTGATAGTTAAAGGTGGCCGTTCCCAGAATGAGGGGGGGCAAGACTTGGGAGAGCGGCTTGTTGCGGATCGCTGCCATCGATGAGGTAGTTAGTTCCAGGCTCGAAAGGTGATGGCGAAAGTGAGCAAGGCTCAGAGGAAGCACGAGCCCATCGTGCAAGGAGAAATATGCGCAGTCGCAAAGACCAAGCACGAGAGTCGATAATAGTCGTTAGCGCTGGGTTAGTCGAGAGAATTGATTGATAATCCGTCGCAAAGTTCATGACGCGGTCTTTTTTTTTTTTTTAGGCTGGGGAGGAAACTGGAAGTGGATCCTCCCTGGGCCATGGTGACATAACAACCGTGCTTGATGCGACACTTGTGACTTGATGAACAGATCGCATCGCGCGCATGCAGATTCTGAAAGCGGCCCGCATGTTTGCCGAGCAAGTTTCGCTTATTTTGCGGTCTGCGCCTGAAAGAAACTTGCATTCTCGAAGACAAGCGTTTCGCAAGTCGGTGCCGCCGTAACACTGGCATCTTGCTCCTTCCCCGTTGTGGTTGTGCACTCCATACAGCGACTGGCATACAGCTGCTTGCAGCTGTCTGTCCGAAAATGGCTTAGCAGGTCCAAGCGCACCTCTGGCACAGCTGGCCATCCTAAAAACTCGTGTGATTTGGTAACCTTCAGCATTCGACAAATTCCATCCATTACTCGATCGGCGAAAGTGTGGCGAGACAGTCATATCTTGGTTACCGATGAAGACGGTGAACGTAATTTGTGTATACGGAATTACATCTACATGATACATGATTGATAACAAATACTCCTTCATTGAAACTTGTCCGCGCTCAAACTCAAGGGTATGTTTTTCCACTATCACTACAGCAGCTCCTCCTCTTCAGTTGCGTATGACACTTCTCTAATCGTGAAGCGCTTAGGCTGAAGCGATGGGCTTCTCAATGTATGCACCAGCACCCGATGACTGGGCAAAGGTGGTGGTTGGCTTCCACTTGGCCGAGTTGCGGGGGGTGGTCTCCTCCATCATCTTGTCCACCTGCTCAAGCGAGAGACCCTTAGTCTCCGGAATCAAGAAGTAGGCATAGATGTAGGCGCATGTGCATAGACCACCCCAAATGAAGAAGACGGACGACTTCAAGTTTCCACGGTGCTCACCGACCATGTAAGGGGTGATGACCGCGATGATGGTGTTCCAGAGCCAGTTGGAGGCGGTGGACAGACCAACACCGCGAGATCGAATGGGAAGAGGGAAAATCTCGCCAATGACGATCCAGGCACCAGGTCCCCAGGTAGAGGCGAAGAAGAAAATGAAGATGGCAATGAAAGCAATCTGAGCATTGACCGCAGGAATGTTGTCGGCTAAGCTGTTGGCAGGGTTGGCAGGGTCGGGATGGGTGTGGTTGAAGCCGACAGTGACACCAATCACGGCAACCAGGAATTGGCAGATGAGCATACCAGCTGCACCGTAAATCAAGATGGTGCGGCGACCGAAGCGTTCAACTGTCCAGAAAGAAATGGGGGTGGAGCAGACGTTGACGAGGGTAAAGATCAAGGAGATCAAGAAGGTGTTGCTGATGGCGCCGGTCGACTTGAGGAAAGGAGTCGAGTAGTAGAAGATGAAGTTGACACCAGTCCACTGCTGCATCATCTGGAGAGAAGTGCCCAAGACGGTTCGGCGAAGGTTGGACTTGGCACTCCAGAGGCTGCCCTTGAAGCAGTTGGCCCAGCTGCCGAACCAGGTGGTGGAGGGAATGAGGGCGCGCTCGTATTCCTCGTTGGCGATGATTTCGGCAATCTCAGTTTGGACATACTCGGAGTTGGGGGGCTGGCCACGAACGCGCGAGAGGGCATCGATGGCCTTCTCAATTTGACCGTTCTTGACGAAGTAGCGTGGAGAATCGGGCAGGAAAAGCAAGCCGATTCCGAGGATCAAGGCCCAGGGGAACTGGATCGCGATGGGGACGCGGTAGGCGGCGGTGGTGGTATAGTCCTTGGTGGCGTAGACAACAATGGAAGCCAGCATGATGCCGATGGTGATGCAGAATTGGTAGCCGGCGACCAGGGCGCCACGAACCTTGCGAGGGCACTACAATTGATGCGAACAACAGTTAGTCAAAGCCGGCAATCTTCCCAGCTGCTCGATGGCTCGGTCTACTTACGATTTCAGACATGTACAAAATGACGACAGCGGACTCGAAACCGACTCCCAGACCGGCGATGACACGACCGGCGACGATGGGGCCAAGAGCGTGTTCGGGGCTCGTAATCATCTGGACAACACAACCAAGGGCGTAGACAACGCAGCCCAAGATGACAGTCCATTTGCGGCCAATGTAATCGGCAAGATCACCAGCGATCAAAGCACCAAAGAAGGTTCCACAAGACAGGATGGAGACGATCAGAGAAGTGTGGGACTCTGAGATCTCCTTTATGCCGACACCCTCGACAGCTTCGATGAAGATCTTGGAGCCCAGGACGCCATTGATGTAACCGGAGTCGTAACCAAAGAAGATGCCGCCGAAAGATGCGAAGGCACAGAGGAGGTAAGCCTTCCAGGTGACAGGAGCCTCAATGTGCTCGACGTCAGGGGCAGTACGGAGGACGACGGAGCCCTTGCGGTCCTCGCCCGACTGCTCGAGACTGGCGCCCATTGTGGTGTTGGTCTGCTCGGAAGATGGGGGGTTCGTCTGCTGGCAAAGTTGGAGAACTGAAGAAGGCAGGCTTTCAACGTCCCGGATTACAGGATGAGACAGACGCCGTTATAGAGCGGGGCCGAGAGAGACTGCGGTGCCCGGCGGAAAACAATGGGTAGACAAGACAAAGAGCAATACAAGTCGGATTCCTGTGAGTGGGTGAGGTCGACTTTTTATCCCACGAGCCAGCGGAGGATTCGACCAGACTCTCTCTGCCCAGGATTGCAATGTAGCATCCCGTTCCTCGACCAGTGGCTTGCTGCGTGGGAGCGCATGCTGTGCAGTCCCGCGGACATGGTCTGGGACGAAAGTTCGAAAATGGGATGAACAGCGATGCAGGGGTGGTGGCGCTCACCCACACTCCCAAGGGGGAACAAGGAAGCGGAGCTTTCTCCAGAATAGCTCAAACTTCAACTAGGAAGAAGAAGCAATGCGCGGGTTGTGGCATCCGCGTGACCAGAAAAAAAAAAGGAAAAAAAAAAAAAAAAAAAAAAAAAAAAAAAAAAAAACCGGCCTCGGCAAGCGGAGTCCCTGCGCCGGGATTCAGCCCGGCGAGTCGACGACTCACGAAGCTCTGGGGTCGAGCGTCTCGAGTCCCGACTCGAGACGTGAAGCATCCTGGATCGCAGGCGCGTTTCCGGGGAACCCGCGTGGGGATTTGCGGGGCCTGGACGGGTCTGGGCTGCGAGGGAACAGACTGCAGACTAACAATGCCCGGGACAGCGATGAGATGGTGCATCATGGACCATGGTGCAGAATCCAGATGGAGGCCATGGCCCACATCGGCTGGCAGAGAAGCGCCGAGAAGGGCCGGGTGCTGGCTTTATTCTCCTGCTGCCACTGCTGCCGGTGGTGGTTGCCACTGGGTGGATGGGAAGTCAGTTGGCAATGGCAATGGGAACTTGGAAGCAAGGAGAGGCTGCGTGTTGGAGGCGGCCGGCTGGCTTCTTTCCCGTGCTGGAGCCCGAGTCTTGGCCCGTCAGATCGCGCCCGAGTTGTTATCCCCATGGGAAAGAAGAGGAAACGACTGTACCGGGAGAAACTGGCCAGCGTTCACGCCGCTTCGTGCTTCACGGTCCATCCCCAGATGCAGATGTCTACGAGTTGGCTACTGCCCGCGCCAGCATTCCTGACGAGCGACACCAGCAGCAAAGAGCGTTGAAACTTGGTCATATGTCCATTGTTGGTCACGAGCGCCACGAATCGGGCTTGGACCTGATGCGTATTGCCCGCGGGCCAATGCGCACCTTTCCGCACCGGACGCCGACCCAGCGAACCGTTCATCGTGGTCAACATCATCATCATGGATTCAAAAAGGATGCCTGTCGATCCCTATCGATCCCTATCGGGCGAACGCAAGTGCATCCCATTCGCATATGATGCTCGGATGTCGTCAACTGTCGTCAACTGTCGTCTCTGTTGTCTGTGTGTGTGGACGCTGGTCAAGTGCCAAAACCAAGGGAGGCGAGGAGTTGTCCGGTTGTTTTCCCAAAAAGCCGCCCCAAAGAGGCCCCAAGACGGCCCCATGCGGTGCCACCCACGTCTTGATCCATCGGCGACCGCTGAATGGGACAATGTTCGGTTGCACTTTGGCACGCTTACTGCTTTCAAAGCGCGCCTATGGTTCTAGCAGCCTCTCACTGTATTTGACCGAGCTGAGGCTCGAGAGCTGGCTTTGGAGCTGTCCCGTGGCTGCTGCAGAATCGTCTTACAACCAGCTCCGGGCAATGGGGCTGCCGCCACTGCGCTGTCTCTTGTTCAAGATGGGATGGGTGGCTTTCTTCATGAAGAGGACCGAACGAGGCGACGACGTGCCACCTGCTCCGTGATCTCCGTGCTGCACGGTGCAGGGGGGAGGAGACTCGGGCACTGACGGCTTTTGGGATCCAACGCAGGTGACGGCCACGAGAGCCACGAGAAAGGAGCGATGGGAAAATACGATTTCATCTGCAGAAGTGCAGAAGCCCATTTTCCCTTGGCCTGGAGACTGGTGGTCCTTGCAGGGTGCAGCCACCGCGGTTGCCCACGGGGTTGACTGTGGCGTTGCAAGGATGTCTTTGATACTAAACCTTGTTGATGAGGGTCGAGTGGATTTTGCCGAAAGTGGCAGCATCACCATCCTCAAACGGAGTTTTTCGCCCTTGCAGAACGTTCAGGAACTTCAGGTTGCAGAGATTTGTCATTTGCCGTTGCGCACCATGGGCGGGGACATTGTTTCTGTGAGTAATGAGTCCAATGCAATGAGTGCCTCGACGCAAGGAAGGAACAGGGAGACATTTGAGACACTGGTGGCGCCAATGCCCATGTAGCCGTGACTCCGTGAGAAATGCCATGCGAATGGCAAGACGGGCATCTACAACTTACAAGGCACCCACATGCAACCTGCTGTGGCCTGTATGTCTGTAGCCTCTAAGGTGGGCAGAAGGTGTGGTTACGTTTGGGCACATTGCACCGTCGCCTTTGCCAGGTCTGCATCAGGTAACCATACCTCATCGACGTCTCTGAACAGATACTACCTTTCTGACATGATGACGCGCCGCCTGCCGAGATGGCCGAGATGGCCGAGCGTTTGAAGGAAGCTTATACGCCATGGGCCTGGTAGAAAGGAAGAAAAAAGAATCAGCAGATGACGAAAAATGATTGTGCGACCATGGCTTATCGAAAAGCCGACAGAAGGATGCCTTGTTCGTCGGAAGGGGCTGGCTGGCATGGGAGCATCGCATCGCCGTTTAGCCGCCCAAGGGCATGCTCATTCTCGGTCATACCTTGTGCCCGGCATGCCTCCGGGCGCGCGGTTGGCGGCAGGTCAACTCAGCGCAAGTGGCAAGAGGAGGAGGTACATTCATCATGATACACGTGTGTGCTCTTCGTACCGCTCCTCCCGTTTGGGACAGCCGTCTCCACGAGCCGATACGAGACGCATTTGTGCAGCATGACGCCAAACATGTCACTGACTAACTACTCACTCCGCAGTGTCCGCCCTGACAGACAGGGACAGCCCAGGAACTATTTACCTGGTCCCTTGGCTGGCAGATTTTGCTCCGACGCCACATTTCGAGAGCGATCCAGCCAAAGCGGTCAAGATGTGTGGCATATGTCCCTCATGTCGCGACAGGCTCAAATTACGCGACCGGCAGAAAGAGGAAAATATGCGAGGCGCGAGCCTGACGATCACCGCCAAGGGGTCGCGGAGGAAAAAGAAGGAAGAAGAAAGGGCATTTGTTCAAACGCGATCGGAATCCTCGAGCACAGCCAGGTCTCAAAATTGGGCTGCGAAAGCAACGATTGGGACCCCTGGACTGTCTTTTGCGCTCTTGCTCCTTGCTGCCCTCAGTCCTGAGTCCTCACTGCTCAGACACCTCAAAGTCTCCGACACCGCGTGGCAATTTACCGGGGGGGCTGGAATGGAAGTTCCAGCAGAAACGGTTCGATGCTGGGATCGGGGTCCGCTCCGCAGGGCTATTTGTTGGTTCGTTGTGCATTCGTCCCTCCCTCGATACACGCTACAACTACCATGTACTGTAGTCGTAGCTAGTTTTTTCCGCCAGGGAAAACCGGACGCTCGCCTCATTTCCAGCAGCATTTTCTCCTTCCATGCACCCCCACACCTTGGGAGACCCCGGATTTTCAACCCCCTCCTCAAGTTGAACGTTTGGCTCAAGGTTTTTGTTGGCTTTCCTCAACTATGGGGGCTAGCCTGGTATGTATCCGTCGACCAAACCACTCATCCATGGCGATCTTCTCTTTCTCCGTTTTTGTGTCTCCAATCCACCTTTCTTTGCCCAGTCCATGTCAGTCCATGTTGCCGTGGCCAACAAGCCGGATATGCTGCGGTATAACATGTAAACATGGTATTCCGGATTGCCGAGTTGGCCGCTGCTCAATCGATTCAAGGTACATAGTCCGACCCAGCCCAATCCAGACTCTAGAGGCGATCTGAATCGCATCCCTGACGCAGGCGGCAGTACACTGCGCAGCCCGCTTGCATGTCTTGATGTTCTGCGACTTGCAAGTTGCAAGCGCTGGTCCCAACTTCTGAAGCATGGCCACGATTCGAACCAGTCGCCACACCCCGGCCCCTTGCCATCCGCCATCCGCCGTCCGCCATCCGCCATCATGACGGAACTGGAGCCGCCAGTCGCTGCGCGGCGGCCCCCCCCCCCCCTCCCCTGATGATACCACGGTCCTGTTATTGCAGGGTCAAGGCCGGTCTTAGGCGCCTTCCGAGTGGGCGCACAGGGGCATGCTTTATTTAGTTCAACTAGTGAGATTGCAGAAGGAATGTGCTCGCTGGGGGCAGATGCTGGGGAAGCAGACATGGATGATGGAGACAGGGGGTGGAAATGAAACGACTAGGTTTTCGCAGAGGCGAGCGCGCCCAGCTGGGGACCAGCTTGCATGTCTTGGAATGGAGCGTCGGGGCCACTCACTCCTCACATCATCGGTCTGCACGTGGGAAAAGCAAACAACTGCGTCGGGGACATCCGGGTGCTGGCTCTCTGTGTACACACGCTCGTTGCGATGAAAGCAGTACACATGTGCACGCACACATACATACAACTCCATGTACCCATGCCCGTCCATTCTGTCTCATCCTCGTTCAAGGATCCGAGTTTCACGTCCGGGAGGAGGGAGAAGAAATCTCGTTGGACTGGATCTTCGGCTTGTAGATCTTGTGGGATGACGGATGTGAACCTGCCTCTCTCTGCGTCGGCGTCGGGATACCTGCCCGGGGGATCGATCTTGTTCGCGCACGCAGCACGCAGCACGCAGCACGCAGCACGCAGCACGCGCGCAGGAAAGAAGAATTGCAATTGCAATTGCACCACCTGTAGAGTCAAGAACCTAGGCTGTCTCATCTCCCGCGGTCTGATGTCCCAGCACGGGGACGGACACACGTGGATGGCGAGCGGACAGCGACAGACTTTTGCTTGGGGGAAGGGTGTGTAGTAGGGTGTAGGGTATCCGACGACTTGAGTTGTGTGCCCCGGGCAGTGACGGCCTTTTTCCCCTCCTTTTTTGTTCGCTTCTCTGGTTCTTCGCCGTTGGATTCAGGTCGGTGTGTTGTTGGAGAGATGTTGATGAGAGGGGTGAAGATTACCGGGATGGAAACGTTGAAACAGTGCGTTGAGTGTACATGTTTGGAGGTCTTGAATCCACATGGTTGCCTCTTTGCGACGAGGTGATGGGTGATGTGGAGGGAGAGAGAGATTGGGATGTTGGCACGGGGAGGCACGGGACGGGCAGGAGGGTTGATGCCTTGAACGTGGAAGTCTGTGTTTTTGTCCCCCTCTGCATTCATCTCTATCTTCTTCTATTCTTCCTTTTCATTCCATTCATTCGCTCATTCTCCCTATCCCATCCCATCGCAACCAAGGACGAGCACAACCAAACCGCGCCTCGAATGGATTCCTCCTGCCCTCTATGCTATCACATCCCCTTGAAATCCGCCTTTCGGTCTCAACCTTCAAAAGATGCATATACAGACTGCGGTAGAAAGTCAAGGTCACGCATAGATGCTGTGATGCGTGAAATGACGTGCTGGAGACTCAACCGTCAACGGACACCCCCCCCCTCGTGTATATGATATACCGCGCAGTGGTGTAATGCCAGCCACACCCCCCTCCTTTTGACCCCAAGAGAGCCAGCCAAACACACCATCGTATTTTCCGGGTGTCGAGAGAGATATCGGGTCATTGTACGTGCCTTGACGTCTGGTGCTTCACATGGACCTCCCATGGCAGATCTGTGTCCCTGCCATTTGGAGCATCCACGCCGCAGACACCTCACCCCGCCCTGGTGCTGTCCGTTCAGCTTCCCATCGAGTGCACCGTCCAGTCTCAAGTCCGGGGATTCGACGCATGTATAGGGCTTTCATCTTGCTTCCGTGACGTTTTTGGTTCCGCCTGGGTGGAGGTTTTTTTTGGGGGGGCAAGAGG
>SRQA01001348.1:0-10825 GCA_018360365.1 Claviceps citrina
TAGACTTTGCTTCCTTAGTTAGCGTCTTATATAGCATAGAGCTAATACTATAGAACCTCTAAAAGCAGCTATATATAATAAATTAAGCTAGGTATAGTAAGGGAATGCCTTTGTCTTATAAACTAAGTAGCTTATTTAAAGCTTAGAGGATGCCTATAGCCCTTAAGCTTAAAATACAGGGGAAGTCTCTAACCCTCTAAATAATAAAATAAGAAAAGACTAAGAGGAAGCCTCTAGCCCTTAAGGTTATAGTAAAGAGGCTATCTCTAACCCTCTAGTTAGAAGCTTAGGGGATACCTCTAGCCCTCTAGGTTAGTTAATTAATAAGAATAGAACACTCCTTTTTAGAGACTATATATATATTTTATTAGGTCTTTGTAAAGAGATCTTAATGCTTGTTTATAATAATAAAGCTATAGGGCATTAGGGAGTTAGTAAAATACTCTATTAAATTACTAACTAATACTACTAGCTACGCATAAGAAAAGATATTAAAAAATATATTTATACTTATTTTAATTATTAAGTATTAAAGCTAAGGCAGTATTAACCTTATAGTAAACTTACTACGCTCCCTATACTAAACTAACCCTTCTAAAAGCTATTAATAGACTTTATTATAGGACTTCTACTAATTAAGGGATTAGGATCTAAGATATATAATACTATCCTTATAATAATTAACTAATTTATAAAGTACGCTATTTACATGCTAATATTAAAGCAATTAAGTAATAATAGTTTAGCTATGCTTTTTATTAATTTAGTCTTTAAAGATTATAGTATCCTAGAAGGCATTATAACTAACTATAAAATAACTTTTACAAGCTCTTTCTAGTAAACCTTCTGCTATAATATTATAACTAAGCGTTAACTAAGCACTATATTCTATCCTTAAATAAACAGTTAGACTAAATAAATAAACTAATTACTTAAGCATTATTTATAAGCCTTTACTAGCGCTAAACAGACTAATTAGGTTAACCTTTTACTAATAGCGTAATTTATATATAATACAAGCTACTATAGCTCTCTCTGCAAATCCCCTGCTAAGGCGCTTTAAGGTTTTACACCTAGAGGCTTGTTATATATAAAGAGAATAACTACTATAATAAATAAATAAGCTAAGTTACGTAGAGCAAAGCTATAATATAAATACAAAAAGACATAGAAGCTCCTATAATATATACAAGCTATATAAGCTAAGTATTATAATTAAAAGAGAACACTAATAAAATTTAATATAGGAGACTATATTCTTTTGTTTATAAAAAATATTAATTTATAGTAACTAAGTAAGAAGCTTATAGCAAAGTACCTAGGACCCTATAAAATTATTAAGTTAATTAGAAATTATAGGTTAGCTTACTATATAAAGCTCCTAAATAGCATAAGACTTTATAATATCTTTTATATTTTAAACTTAGAATTATATAAGGGAGATCTAGAGAGCATACTAGAAGTAATATAGTAAGTACCTCTCCTTGTAGGAGAAGATCCTTTATATATTATAGAAGGCATTATTACCTATAAGCATTAGGGAAACTAATAAAAATACCTTATTAAATAGGAAGGTTATAATAACTTAGAGAATACGTAGATATATTGCTATAACTTTATAGATCTATAAGTCCCTTAGTGTTATGGACTAGCCCTATGTTATGGACTAGCCCTATTGCTACTACTAATAGGCGTCGAAATGCTATCAAAAGATATAAAGAGAAAGGAAGGAAAGGTAACACAAAGACCCTGTTATGCCCCCTTTATACCCTTGCTATAAATACCCCCCTATTATTATACATAAGCCCTATACGTAAGGCAAGGTGCGCATAACTACTAATATACACTTACATTAGCCCTATATTAGGCAAAGCCTAATACTATTACATAGCCTTCTACCCTAGGCAGTAGCTATACTACACAAACACTACTTATATAAAAGCGTTAGGTTAGCAAGAAAAAGCTATAGGCAAGTAAATTAAAAAATAAAACATCCTTATTATATTAAACGCTGCTAGGGGAGGTAAGCTAGCCTAGCTAGGACAGGCACTAGACTAGTAAGTTAAGGAGATAGTCTAGGGATAAGTAGTAAACTAAGACAAAGGAATATAAAACTAAATAAAACTATAAACCTTACTAGGTAGCGCAAATAAGTAATATAGTAAACACAATAGGCATAGTACAAGCATAACATACTATACTAAATAGCTAGCATAGAAGCAAGATATAGGCTATTAATAGTTACTAGTAGTTAGACTATATCTAAGCAACCTGCCTAATGTTAGTACCTAGTTAGAGTAAGGCGCCTGCATTAGGCGCGAGAAGCAAGCTATTAATAGCTAGCATAGCTAGCTAGTATTATAAGAACCTATAGTTATTATTATTTACACGTAATACCTAGACTAGATAATGCTATATTAAACACCTATTAAAGGTATAAAAACCTTATCTTATTTGCCCCTAAAGTCCTACTAACTATCCTTCTCTATCCCTCCTATTATAAAGAGTTTTTATTCTATTACTTATTACCTTCTTATAGACTTATTATTATACCTAAGCCTACTTTATATTACTAAATCCTATACTTAGTTACTTACTATATTATAGCTACTCTAAGGCCTACTACTACTATAGTACCTACTACTACTATACTACCTAGGCTATACCTAGGCGCTATTTCCCTTATATAGCTTTTAGAATATTAGTAAGTAGCCCCTGCCTGCCCTAGCTACCTATATATACCTATAGCTACTATAGCCTCCCTTAGGCGCGCTATACTAGCCCCTATAACTGCCTCTTAGTGTATAAGGTAATATCTTACCCTTATACTAGCACTAGGCATAGGCCTTAGGTAAGTTTATTATAAAAGGAGACTCTAATAAGGAGGGTAATATAATGCCTATAACTATTAACCTACCTTATATTTAGTATATCCTTATTACTATCTAATTAAATAAACTAGACTATAAGTATAGTCCCTATAGAAAGTTATATAAGAGCTACTAAAAGGGCCGCTAGAAATATGTATAAAATATGTATATACTAGTAGCTAATCCCTATATTAAGCACACTATACACGCCCTAATATAAGCTATAGCTAGGGGCTGTGCTATTATTACACTAAAGGTATATTATAAGGGAACCTAGCAGATCTAGATAGCTACTATCTTAATACCTAAATTCTATGCCCTAGGTAATAGATTTACTAACCTATATTACTATACTAAGTACGCCCTAGTTACTATCTAAACTATTTATAATACCCTTACTACTACTACACCTACTAATAACACGCTTATTATAAGGAGTGCTATGCCTATACTACCTAGTAATATAGCTACTAACCTATTCCTTATATCCCCTAGCGCCCTTATCTAGGGTATTATATAGCTACTAGTCTAACCTCTTACCTAGCTTAAAAGCATACTATTTACATAAGGGGAGCAGAATGCCTAAGCTATAGCTAGCTACTAGTAGCATACTATATAATTCTTTAGGGCTATGTAAAGGGCTATAGAGAAATAGATAGTAATACTATAAAGCATTATATAGCTACTATAGTAATCCTATAGGCCTAGCCTATAGGTAAAGGAATTACTAAATACCCCCTAATACCCCTAATATACCCTATAAAAGCGCACGCTAAAGAGCTATTAATACTACTAAGAGAGAGATAAGAGGGATATATAAGTAATCTTAATAGTACTATTCTAAATATAGTATAATACTCCCTCCCCTAACCCTTATAATAATAAGCTACCCCTAGAATTACCTAGTAACTAATATAGGGTTTACTAAGGTAGGGGAGGAAAAAGGGTAAGTAAGAGAGAGGGGGAAGGAGACTAATTAGGGGTAAGTTAGGCCTTAAGTAGTAAATATATATAGCTTTATAAGAGAACCTTATTTAAAAACCTACTAAGGACTATTATTATACTATACACTACCTTATTTTACCTTATAGTCTGCTAGGGCTTATATATTTACTAGGTTCTTAAGCAGCTCCTATATTAGCATTAAGTATCTTACTTATTTAATAAGAATATCCTAATAATGCCTATAGCCCTGTGTGTTATAGGCTGCTAGCACCTTCTTAACCTAATATTCCTTATAAAGCTTATTATTCTTATTATTCTATACCTATATAAGCCCTAGGTATATATTACACTAGGGCTAGCTAGGAAGCAAATTAGTAGTAGCACGCTTAATAAGGTTAATATAAAAGATAAGGTAAATACCCTAGGGTATATTAAGATAAACTATTAGTAGTATAAGAATAGCTATAATATAATACTTAGCTATTACCTAGTCTAGCTTCTTAAAAGGGTAGTTAGTTTTAATATAGTAAAGGGAAAGCTATACCTAGTCCCTAACCTAGAACTACTCCGTAGGGTAATAGGAGGTAGCTATACTATCCTATTATTATTACTAAGCAAAGGTAATAGCTGCCTAGGCTAGCTTAAAAGCCTCCTAAAGTTATAAGACAAACTAGGCTGCCTATCCTATGCCTATAGTAGCACTAGGAGTAAGGTTTATAGGAACCTAGACTAGATTAATATTATATTTATAAAGTAGCTAGTTTAGACTAAAGCTAATAATAAAGGAAGCCTAATTATTAAGCGTAAGCTAGTATACTACTAGGTGCTTAGGCTAATTAAACTATAAGAAGGCAACATAGAAATATAAGATAGCCTATACCTCTTAGTTAGCCTGCTTTATACTCTTATTAGTCTAGGGGTAATAAAAGGTAGAAAGCAACTATTTAGTCTTAATAATTAAGCATAAGGTAGTCTAGAACTTACTTAGCTAGTCTAAGCTATAGTTAGTAATAATAAAGGTAGGGAACCTATAGAACTACTACTAGCATGTCTTAAACCTCTTCGCACACGCCTTAGTAAAGATACTAGTTATAGCCTTAAGCTAGATAAACTTAGAAAGGCAGTCTATAATTACTATAAGGAAAGAGGGATTAAATAGCCTATGCGTAGGTAGGCCTATTATAAAGTTAACTAAGATCTAGGACTAGAAGTAGTTAGGAATAGGGAGGGGTTTTAGAAGGCCTTACTACTACTAGTAGCTTTTATAGCTACTATAGTAGTAATAATTCCAGATATAGCAGGCAATATCTTAGGATATACCTGCCTAGTAAAACTATTACTAAAGGGTCTAGAAGGTAGTATTATAACCTAGATAGCCTACTACTAGTAACTTATAGCACTCCTAAATAAGGGTAGTTATTAATAGCTTCTATTAAGGCACCTATGTCTAGCCACGGAACTAAAGCACCCTATAAGCGCTAACACTATAGTCTATAATCTACTCCCTTATCTTAGCCTTTATAGGGAATTACTATATATTTTTATAAATAGTAGCAAGGTAGTAGTAGTATACTATATTATAAGTAATTACTATATCCTAGAGTACCTAAAGGTAGGGAGAGGAAAAGACCTAGTTACTAGAGGGTAGTATAATATTAGTACTAAAGGGGTTAGAGTTACCTATAAAGATAGCCTAGATAAATAAAGGTTAAAGGAGGCGGCTATACTATAAGGTTAGCCCTACCTTATCCTAGCCCTATTAGGAGAGCGTATTAGCACACTACTAGTACTATATAAGTTAGTACTATAGGTAGTAATAATACTATAAGAGTATCTTAGCCTAGTAAGCCTAACGCTTAGTTATAATTTTAGGGGTTATAAAGTACTTAAGGCTCTTATAATTAGTGTAGATAGTAAAGGGCTTAGAAACACCCTAGAGCTTAGCTAACTATGCCTTAAGGCAGGAGATAATAGCTAGAAGCTTCTTATTATAAATAGTATAGTTCTACTAAGGGGGGGTTAGCTAGGCTAAGTAGTAGGCAATAGGGTACTAAACACTATTTATCTAAAGCTAAAGAAGGCAACTACTAAAGGTAATACTAAAGCAGTCTGCCTTAACTATTATATCCTAGTTAGGGTCCTATTAAGCTAGAATTAGGTCTAAGATAAAGAGGCACTTAAGCTTATTAAAAGCGTAGGCCTCCTGCTACCCCTAAATAAAGGAAATACCCTTTTTTATAAGATTATAAAGGGGGTTAGTAACTTAGGAGAAATTTAGAATAAAATTATAGTAAAAATTCGCAAAACTAAGGAAGCTACGTACACCCTATAGCTTTATTAGGGCTGCCTAGTCCTAAATAGCCTAAACCTTAGTGGGGTTAGGGCATATACTCTTACTTACTATAATAATATACCTAAGGTAGTAGACCTATTAGGTAGTAAAGATAGACTTATTAAGGTTAAGGTAAAGGCCTGCTGCCTATAGGCAGCTAAAAACCACACAAACCTTCTGCAAATAGTCGCGCCTTAAGCTACTAGAATAAACTAGGATATTGTCTAAGTATACTATAATAAAGTTACTAAGGGTATTACTAAGGGTATTATTAATATAACACTAGAAAGTAGCAGGCGCACCTACTAGGCTAAAGGAGTAAATAAGCTACTTAAACAGCCTAAACTATATTTAGAACACTATAAGAGCCTTATCCTCCTTAGTAACCTATAGCTTATAAAAAGCTGCCTAAATATCTACCTTAGTAAACTATTATATATAGGCTAGAGAGTAAAGGGTTTCCTTAATAAGAGGTAATAGGTAGTGGTCTTGCTTTATAATCTTATTAAGAGTATAGTAATCTATGTAAAACTGCTAGCCCCTACTAGCCTTCTTAACTAAAAGGACTAGAGTAGCTACTAAAAAAAAGCTAGCTTAAATCTATCTCTAGTCTAAGAGCTTTATAAGCTACTGCTAGAGTTTAAGTAACTAGTCCTAAGGCATAGAGTATAATAAGCCCTAAGGGAGAGAGGGAAGGGACCTATTAGAAGACTTATAAAGATAAATATAATAATCTAAGGTGCTATAATAGGGTAGGAAAGCGTCTGCCTTAGACTTATTAAAGAGATTAGTAAAGTTATAAAGCTTAGCTAGCAGGGCTATATAAGGGTCCTTAGGCTGTAACTTAAGCATAGTAACCTAAAGGATAGACATTAACTTACATAAGCTAGTGCCTATAAACTAAATAGTTATATCCTAAAGGCAGTAAGCCTGCTTAGCTATAGCTATAAAGGCAGACCCTATTATGCCCTATATAGCCTTGCCCTAGGCGTGACTTAAGGACTCCTATACTATAAGGCCTTTTACTATACCTACTATTAGCTCCTACTAAGTAGTATAAAGGGTAATATTATAGTATTCTATTTATAGTAGGCTAAAGATTATATTTTAGGCAAGGCCTAGGACTATATAAAGGTAAATAAATAACTACTAGCTATTAATATTAATTATAGCGTAGGTAAGGTAAGTAATACTAGACTCCCTCTTAAGTGCTTATTATCCTTACTATTAAACCTTAATAGTAGTCCTTACCTAGCGCTTTAAAGGTAGCTAGATAAGCTTAAGGCCTAGCTATTAAACAGTAAACTTATTAATAATACTATAGCACTTATAGCTATAGTTAATTAGGGTATTTATAAAAAAGGATAAGTTAAAGAGAATAGGAATAGAGAACGCTAGGTAATTTATATGTTTATAAATTTTATTATACTTTATTAACTTTACCTTCTTCTAACCTAAAGTCTGCTATGTAATAAAGCCTAGAAGCCCTTATATAAGACTTACTATAGGGGCTAGTCTTTTCCTATCTTATTCTCCTCCTTCTCCTTATACTTATAGTTATTAGCCTTAGTAATAGCTTACTAAATATAGACCTTAGGCTAAAAAGAAGGAAGAAAGAAGTAGTTATAAGCTATATAACCTATCTCTTTATAATATAAGTAAGCACTAGACTCCTAGTAATACACTATCTCCTAGTTAGTTACTTACTTAGCTTATGCCTAAGCAAAGGGCAAGGCTATATCCTTAGCCTTTAGCTTCTTCTTCTTCCTGCCCTTACCTTAGGTTCCTATAGTATTTACCCTAAATATAGCTATATCCCCCTTATAGTTAGTAATATAGTAATACTAGGCTAAAGGATTTATTAAACGCCTAGTGTAGAAGTAATTCTTAAGCATAAAGGTCTTAAGGTTTAGGGTAATAGTATAGTACTACTTTATAGTAATATTATAGCTATTATAAGAGATACTATAGCTAATATATATACTATATATTTGCTTATTAAGCATATAGTATAGCTTAGTAAGATAAACCTTATTATCCTAGCTTATACTACTAGTAAGGGAGAGTTTCTGCTTAAAGTAAATAAAGAAGGTAAAGAAGGATTTATTATTAGCTTGCTTTATTTAGTTAAGTTTAGTAAGGGCTATTTTATAATAATAAGGGTTAGAGTAAAGCTTAGAGAGATAGTCTAGAAAAGCAGCTAGGTTATAGTAAATAAGATCCCCCTTCTTAAAGAATAGGGTAACCTTAGCCTAAATAAAGAATAAGAGGTTCTAGTAAATAAATATTTACTAGTTTATAGCAAAACTAATAAAGTTATAATTTACCTATAGCTTATGCGCTATAAAGAAGCGCTAAGCATTAAAGGTAGATTATTTGCTATTATAGGAAGAGCCTATTAAAATTAGCTTATAGTAAACTAGGAGCGTAGTAGGGGGTAAAGGGAGGTTAGTTACCCTAGAAGGGAGGGTTATATTAGTAAGCAAGGGAAGGGATATAGCTAAGGTAGCAGTAGTAGTAAATTAGATTATATAGTTAGCAGCAGCCTATATAGCCTAAATTATAGCTATAGTAGTGTCTTCCTGCTCCTATATAGTATTAAGGCGCTATTATATAGCTATAAGGGTATTACCTTATATAGTTAGGGTTATATTAATATAGTTAAGAATTACTATTATATCTTCTATTATAAGAGAAGTGGGTCTATTAGCTTATATATTTGTGTTTATATTTAAAAGCATATTAACTTATTTTAGTAGCTAAAAGAAATATAAGGCTAGAGGATATTTTTTAAATATTATAAACTAGCCCTATTACTACTACTAATAGGTATTAAAATGCTATTAAAAGATATAAAGAGAAAGGAAGGAAAGGTAATATAAAGACCCTATTATACCCTCTTTATACCCTTACTATAAATACTCCCCTATTATTATGCATAAGCCCTACACGCAAGGCAAGGTGCGCATAACTACTAATGCGCACCCGCATTAGCCCCACATTAGGCAAAGCCCAACACTATCACAGTATGTAGCAATAGGTAACGGTCTTAATTCTTGCCCCCTTCTATTTAATCTAGTTAGAGGTCTATGCCTATATAATTATAAGTATTATATGCCTCTAGTCCTTACTATAAGTCTAGCAGTTATACCTTACTATAAGTCTAGCGCTTATACGCGGCAAATAACCTTATTATATAACGCGAATCTAACAAAGGCTTGCTTATGTAAATAAATCCTATTAGCCTAAGGTAACCTTATAGCTTTTTAGTCCTAATAAGGTAACCCTCTCTGCTTGTAACTATCTTAGTTATAGAAGGTTCCTTTTGTATTACCTAATTTAAATATTATAAACTAATCTTAAAAGTTTTTAATACTTCTAATCTATGTATATCCTTTATAATACCTATAATATTACTACTTCCCTACTTTTAATTCCTTTAAACCTTCCTTCCCTTTATTTCTTAATTTTATTACTATATACTAGCTTCCTCTTAAAGAATTCTTTAATTATATTCCTAAGGGACTTATAAATCTATAAAGTTATAGTAATATATTTATATATTCTCTAAGTTATTATAACCTTCTTATTTAATAAAGTATTTTTGTTAGTTTCCCTAATACTTATAGGTAATAATACCTTCTATAATATATAAAGGATCTTCTCCTACAAGAAAAGGTACTTACTATATTACTTTTAGTACGCTCTCTAAATCTCCCTTATATAATTCTAAGTTTAAAATATAAAAAATATTATAAAGTCTTATGCCTTTTAAGAGCTTTATATAGTAAGCTAACCTATAATTTCTAATTAACTTAATAATTTTATAGGGTCCTAAGTACTTTACTATAAGCTTCTTGCTTAGTTACTATAAATTAATATTTTTTATAAACAAAAGAATATAGTCTCCTATATTAAATTTTATTAGTATTCTCTTTTAATTATAATACTTAGCTTATATAGCTTATATATATTATTGTTGATATCAACGCAACGGGTCGGGTTAACGTGGACCCGGCGCATCCTAATTAGCCGCATCCGAGCTCGCCTCGGATAGGTGGCCAGTGCGCCGGTTACGTGACCCACAACTTTACGTATCACGAAAACCACCAAAAGGCCTCCCACTTAGCCAGCTAGATAGTAATATTAATAACATTAACTAGAATCCTAGTACTTCCTTTTGCATACGCATTACTTATTATTTCTTATACCTTTATTATTAATTCGCCTGTGTACAAATTAATACTAATTAGTAGTGATTACACTATAGATTAGCTAGATTTACGCATCCTACAGAACGCTAGTTTCCGCTTATAGTAGCTGATTTTTTACAAAATTAGTAGAGTTAATCCTACTAAACAAAGAAAGTAACATAGAAGAGATAATTCCGCGATTACAAATAGATTTAATCCATCCCCTTTAGGGAAGCTCTTTAGGGTCTATTTATAAAGCTATTTTATACTAAGAAAGGAAGCTTACTATAGCACTATGCCGCTTGCTTTAATAGGTATAATTTTTCCTCTTTCTAGCCTTAAACGCCTGTTAGAGAAATTATTAAATCTCTTGTTTATTATGAGATTTATTAAGCCCTTAATTTAATTAAATCTATTAGTCTAGACTAATAACTACTATAGATTTCCACCCTTTTACCTGCCCTACTACCTACTTTACTATTTTT
>SRQA01001349.1:0-10824 GCA_018360365.1 Claviceps citrina
TTGATTCGTACACAGGCGAATCAATAACAAAGGTACAAGAAATAACAAGCAATGCGCGCGCAAAAGGAAGTACTAGGATTCTGGTTAACGTTATTAATATTACCATCTAGCTAGCTAAGTGGGAGGCCCTTTGGTGGTTTTTGTGATGCGCAAAGTTATAGGTTATGTAACTAGCGCACTAGCCACCTATCTAAGGCAAGCTTAGATGTAGCTAATTAGGATGCGCTAGGTCTATATTAACCTAACTTATTACGTTAATATTAACACTAGCACTCTTTTTTTTTTATGCTAGAAATTAATATAACACAAAGAGCCTCTAATCCCTCCCTGCTAAATATATTAAACACTTAGCTAATTAAATCTAATCTCTTAATTAAACCCTTACATAAAGTAATAAAGGAAATAGCAATAGTTATTATAATATAATAAGTACTAATTAGTATAGCCCTAATATCCCTAAAACACACATAACACGCTATAGTTATAGCTAAAGAAATAAATATAGAAGTTATTATAATTATATATATTATAACGCTACTACTTAAGATCTATAACTCTTAACAGGGCAGTTATTATTATAAAGATTAAAGTATGTGTGCTTCTTATAATAACTCTTATAATAACCTTTTTATTAGGTCTTATACCGCTCTTTTTACCTAACCTTTTATCCTAATTATAATCTTATTTATATTAATAAGGGTCTTAAGCACTTGGTTTAGTAAAGTCTTTGTTATTATATTAGCTAGGTTATTTTTACTGTTAATCTAGCGGATTTTAAAGATTTCTTTGCGTTTGTATAATTACTAAAGAGCTGTAATATTAATTATTAATTACTTCTCTTTAGTAGTACTAAGCTTAACAAGGCATTTATATAGCAAATTTAAATCTATACATAGGATTATTAGAATTTCAGGCAGATTAAGCTAGTCTATAATTATCTTAATAGTTATGCTAATTACGTAGGCTATATTAGCACCTTAAACTATACTATATAATTTAGAGCAAGGGCACTGCGTGTAACACATTTACACTTTGTTAGGCTATATATAATAATATTGCCTTTTATTATGAATTAAGCCTTGCTAAAGTCCTTGTTTCTAATTATAATAAGGTATCTAATCTAAGAGCTAAAGTCTTTATTATTTGCAAAGGATTTATTAATAAAGACAAAGAGATTCGCTCTTTTAAGGTTAATTAGGATATAACATAGCCCTTAATCTAAGTAATCTATCTACTACTAAAGCCTTTTATTAAGGAATTTAATATTCTTATCTATAAGATCTTGCCTTTATGCTATAGAAGAGAGGTTAAAGGCGGCTTTAGGTTAATAAATTATAGTAATATACGCTTTATAAGCTCTTTATTAATAATATTCCTCCTAGTGCTTCTCTAAATCTTTATTAATAAGTTAAAGCTTGCTAATCTGCCCTTTTTAGTAAAGAGAAATAGAGGAATTAGTATTAAGGGTAAGCTTATAACTATTAAAGATTAGAGGGTAGTTTATTATAAGCTTCTCCCTTAGTTTAACAAGGAATTTAATAGCTTATAGTTTGTTTTCTTCTTAATTAAAAAACAGTTAATTAGCTAAGATAAGGGTATTATTAGTCTGCATACCTATAATACTAAATTTATCTATAAAGCTACTAATAAGAAAGCAAGGGTTGTATATAAAAGGTATTATAAATAACTTCTCGCAATAATACTTCTAGTATATTACTTACTAGTGCGTGCTAGCCTTAGGGATTTTGTAAAGAGGCTTAATAATTACTATAATTATGCTAGGAGGATGCTAATCTCTAACTTCTTTAGGTAATTAGCATAGGATCTTACGGTTAAGGCTTATAACAAATTAAATATAAGCTTATATAATATCTCTTAGCTTAATAGAGATATCCCTTTTTATAAGTAAGGGAGCTAAAGTTATAATTAACTATTAACTTACCTATTAAATTATAGGAGCCTAGGTTAAGATTATTTGCTTGCTAGTATTATTATAAGCTTATACTATAAGTTATGATTTTTTATATAGTACTAGGGTGCCTTTGCCTTTAATTTCGTTTACAAAATAGCTATTAAAAATACATTATATACTATGTTTTTTAGTGTTATAAATCTTAAGTTAGAAGACTTCTTACTAAAGCAAAGCATTAAGTTCCTTCTATTAGGATGCCTTAAAAGGTGCTCTTATAGTCTTTATAATGCTTTACTAGCAAAGTTAATAGGCAAGGGCAAGATCTCCTTTTTCTTTTATAGTAAGAAATGCTTTAGTAAGTAAAGTGCCTTAAAGCATTAATTTCTTAAAGTCTTAGTTAATTAAAGGGGTCTTTTATAGTCTGCCTTTACCTTGCTTAATAGGCTGCCTTTTAATATTATTTTTATTAGGAAGGTTAAAGGTAACTCTTTTTATTAGTTTATATAGTTAATTATTATAATCCTCTTTATTTTTATTAATAGGTGGAGGAGGAAGGGTCTTTTTATTAGCTATAGTCTCTAGATTACTTAGATTACATAGGAATAGTGTCATGAATAGGTCAGGGATATCAGAGTAAGAGATCAAGGAAGTCACGGCTTATTCGAAGGTATGTAGCAATAGGTGACGGTCTTGATTCTTGCCCCCTTCCATCCAATCTAGTCAGAGGTTTGTGCCTATATAATCACAAGTGTTACATGCCTCTGGTCCTTGCCACAAGTCTAGCGGTCATACCTCGCCACAAGTCTAGCGCTTATACGCGGCGAATAACCTCGTTATATAACGCGAACCTGACAGAGGCTTGCTTGTGCAAATAGATCCTGTTAGCCTGAGGCAACCTCGTGGCTTTCTAGTCCTGATAGGGTGACCCTCTCTGCTTGCGACCGTCTCGGTTGCAGAAGGTTCCCTTTATATTGCCTAATTTAAATATTACAAACTAATCTTAAAATTTTCCAATGCTTCTAATCTGCGTATGTCCTTTGTAATACCTGCGATGTCACTGCTTCCCCACTTCTAATTCCTATAAACCTTCTTCTCCCTTATTTCTTAATCTTATTACTGTACGCTAGCTTCCTCTTGAAGAATTCTTTAATTGTATTCCTAAGGGACTTGTGGATCTGTGAAGTCACGGCAACGTATCCACGTATTCTCTGAGTTATTGTACCCTTCCTATTTAACGAGGTACTTTCGTTGGTTTCCCCGATGCTTATAGGTGATAATTCCTTCTATAACATACAAAGGATCTTCTCCTGCAAGGAGAGGTACTTACTGTGTTGCTTCTAGTACGCTCTCTGGATCTCCCTTATATAATTCTAAGTTCAAAATGTGAAAGACATCATAAAGTCTTGTGCCTTTTGGGAGCTTTATGCGGTAAGCTAACCTATGATTTCCAATTAACTTAATGATTTTGTAGGGTCCTAGGTACTTCGCCGCGAGCTTCTTGCTTGGTCGCTGCAGATTAATATTTTTTGTGGACAAAAGAACATAGTCTCCCACGTTGAATTTCATTGGTGTTCTCTTTTGATTGTAATACTTGGCTTGTATAGCTTGTACATGTCGTAGGAGCTTCTGTGTCTCTTTGTGTTTGTGTTGTAGCTCCGCTCCACGCAACTTAGCTTGTTTATTTATTATGGTAGTTGTTCTCTTTGCATGTGACAGGCCTCTGGGTGTAAAACCTCGAAGCGCCTTAGCAGGGGATTCGCAGAGAGAGCTATAGTAGCTTGTATTGTATGTGAATTGCGCTATTGGTAAAAGGTCGACCTAATCAGTCTGTTTAGCGCTAGCAAAGGCTTGTAGATAATGCTCAAGCAATTAGTTTATTTGTTTAGTCTGACCGTCTGTTTGAGGATAGAATGCAGTGCTTAGTCGACGCTTAGTCGCAACGTTATAGCAGAAGGTTCGCTAGAAAGAGCTTATAAAAGTTGTTCCGCGGTTGGTTATAATGCCTTCCGGGATACTATAATCTTTAAAAACTAAATTAATAAAAAGCGTAGCTAAACCATTACTGCTTAATCGCTTTAACGTTAGCACGTAAATAGCGTACTTTGTAAATCGGTTAACTATCACAAGGATAGCGTCATATATCTTAGATCCTAATCCCTTTACTAGTGGAAGTCCCGTGATAAAGTCTATTGATAGCTCTTGGAAGGGTCGGTCTAGTATGGGGAGCGTAGCGAGTTTGCCATAAGGTCGATGCTGCCTTGGCTTTAATACTTAACAATTAAAACAAGTGCGAACGTGTTCTTTAACATCTTTTCTTATGCGTAGCTAGTAGTATTAGTTAGCAATTCGATAGAGTGTTTTGCTAACTCCCTAATGCCCCGCGGCTTTATTGTTGTGAATAAGCATTAAGATCTCTTTACGGAGACTTAATAGAACATATATACAGTCTCTAAAAAGGAGTGTTCCATTTTTATTAATCAACTAGCCTAGAGGGCCAGAGGCATCCCCCGAGCTTCTAACTAGAGGGTTAGAGACAGCCTCTTTACTACAACCTTGAGGGCCAGAGGCTTCCTCTTAATCTTTTCTTATTTTATTGTCTAGAGGGTTAGAGACTTCCCCTGTATTTCGAGCTTGAGGGCCACGGGCATCCTCTAAGCTTCGAACAAGCTGCTTAGTTCGCAAGACAAAGGCGTCCCCTTGCTACGCCTGGCTTAATTTATTATATATAGCCGCTTTTAGAGGTTCTATAGCATTAGCTCCACGCTGTGCAAGACGCTGACTAAGGAAGCAGAGTCTAGCTGCGAGAGCGCCGCTATGTTAACTTGTTATTAGCACAAGGCTATTAAGTGGGATTAGTATCCACAACTCTAATAACATCTTAAACTATTCTAAAGAGCCGCTCACAAGCGTTGCTCTCTCGGCGGTTGCACTATATACTTGCTCTTTAAGGGCTATAGCATCCTCTAAGCATTTTGGAGAGCCGCTTACAAGCGTTGCTCTCTTAGTAGTTGCACCGCGTACTTGCTCTTTAAGGGCCATAGTATCCTCTAAGCATTACGGGCTAAAGACCGCATTAATAGCGACTATTTCTTTCTTAGTTAGAGGTAGTTCGAAGCTTAATCGCTTCGACTCCACACCAATAAACTTAGACAAAAAATGTGAAGCTTAAGAAGCTCCTACGTCTTTAACGCTAGTATTGTAGTCTGACCTGCGAGACAAAGGGTCTGCAGGGTTCTTAACCCCTGGCTTATATTTAATTGTGAAGTTATATAGATTAAGTTTATTAAGGGCTTGTACTTGCCTGCTAGTAAGCTTGGGCTTTAACGCGAGATACTTGTGATTAAGATAATCTGTAATAACCTAAATAGGTTAGGTACTATAGGCTATATAATGTCTCTAATTCTTGAAGGCTTCTTAAATTGCTAGTAGCTTAGCATTAGGAGTTAAATAGTGCACTTCAGCACCTAGCAGCTTCCTTAACGCGTACGCAACAGGATGCCATTGGTCTTCTTGCTTCTGTGAAAGAATTGCGCCGATCGTAAAGCATGATATATCGGTCTCTATTCTTAATGGCGTAGCTGGATTAAAATGTACTAGAACAGGTGCTGTGACAAAGCTTTGCTTAAGCGTCTTAAACGCCTCACGCTTGCGGGGACCTAATGTAAGTGGCCCTGTTGCATTATTCCTTGTTAAATCGGTGAGGGGAGCTGTGATCTTGCTATATTTGTGAATAAAACGACAGTAGAAGCTAGTGAACCTAAGAAATGACTGCATGTCTTTAACGCTGCGAGGTTCTGGCTAATTCACTACTGCTTTGACTCGCTCTGGCTCCATAGCAATTCCTTCTGTTAATACTATATAGCCGAGAAAGTTGACCTTTGTAGTCGAGAATTCACACTTCTTAAGGTTGGCGTAGAGCTTCTTCGAACGCAGCCTCTCTAAGACTTAGCAAACATGCTGCTCGTGCTCTACTAGATCACTGCTATAAATCAGAATGTTATTAAGGTAGACAATGCAGATTAAATTAACAAGCCCTGAGAGGGTGTTGTTAATAAATTCTTGGAACGTGGCCGGGGCGTTGACAAGCCCAAAAGGCATCACAAGATATTTGTAGTGACTATATTGACAACGGAAGGCAGTCTTCCACTCGTCTCCTTCGCTAATACGAAGCCGATTGTACGCGTCTTTTAAGTCGAACTTTGTATAGACCTTAGCTCCCTTCAATCTGTCGAGGATCTCTGAAATTAGTGGTATAGGGGCCCGATTCTTTCGTGTAATTTTGTTGAGGCCTCTATAATCCACACACAGGCGTAATTTGCCTCCCTTTTTCAGAATAAAGAGAATTAGGGCGCTAGCGGGACTGATCGAATAACGTATCCAGCCTCTCTCCTGTGCCATCGTAAGGTACTCGCGGAGCTCTTCTAGCTCCCTTTCTGCAAGGTTATATATTGGACCCCACGGGGGTCTTTGGTCTCCTTCAATTTCGATTGAATGCGTGCGACCTTCCAAGGAGGGCAACAAAGCTGCCTTTTCAAGGTCGAACACGTCCGCAAAATCTGTATAACACTCAGGCAGCTTCTTCGCGGGTATCTCGCTGCTTGGTTTGTTCTCGGGTGTACTTGGGTCTTTGGGGTCTGTTCCTTTTAAGAAGCTAGCGCTAAGCACTAGTATTATAGACGACTCTTTTATCTCTTTGCGTAGTCGCTTCGTTGACGCAACGACTTTAACGTGTTGTCTTGTGATAGGGAAAATCCACTCTTGTGTGTACTATAATAACACACGTGGATCTTCATTTCTGAACCAATCTATTCCTAGAAGAAGGTCTTCCAAAGTCTCGGCTATGTAGCAGCTTACATAACAGATCTTTTCGCGACCTGTGCTGTTAAATACTTTGCAGAGTATATCAAGTATGCCACGGTGTTCTAGCGGCGTATTCGCCGATTCTATTGGCAAATCACTCCTTCTTACCTTTTTCCAATCTGTCTCTGTTAGTAACTTAGGATAAATAACAGAATGAGTAGCACTAGTGTTAGCCAGCGCTAACTTCGCTGTGACCCAGCGGTTTCCTAGCCTCAGGGACGCTTTAACACAAAATCTTATGTCAGTCCCTAAAGCTAGGGCGCTTTCCTAGGCGTGAGGCTTTTTCTCCTTTACATCAGGTCCAGTAGTGTTTGGATAGGTCGCTGGATTGAAGCGGTTACTTCCATGCGTGGTAGCAGTGTGGCTGCTTTTCTTGCAAATACTGCAGTTAGGTTCTGGGCAATTTAGTCTTGTATAGCCCTTCTTTTTACACTTGTAACATGTGGCCTCCTTTTCCTAGCTTTGCTGCGAAGTGCTTAGTTAGTTACTACTCTTTCCCTTTAGGTTTAGTGAAGTTTCTCTTTCTAAAGAGTCTGCCTGAGTTTTCCTCTTATTGTACCTAGAAGAATTGTTATAGTTGCCTCCATCACTATTAGATTTGTAATAAGAGATGCATTTGCCAATAAGTTTATGCCAATCCGCTGCTTGTGCGCTGCTAATTAGGTACGTCTTTAAGCCGCGGTTAAGGCCTGTTTGAAAAAGGCCTATCTTGTTCTCTGTGTTTAATTGAGAAGGGAGTTTAGCGTAGGTTTATTCCTATTTTTTAAGGAATCTTTCAAAGTTAGTATAATCCGCTTGTTTAAAGCTAACAAGCTTCGACCACGTGCTGAGGGAACGGCTCTCTTAATTATCTAGGCCTCCTTCGAGCCAGTTGCAAAAGTCGGTCTATAAGAGGGGATTTTCAATGCGATTCTTGCGAATTTTTTCTCCTGTAGCCCAACGTCGCTTCGCAGTACTAGTGAGGCAGGTGCTAGCATACAGGACCTTCGCGAAGTCGGTGGCGAATTAATAAGGATTCATCATGAATTGTGCTTTGCAGTCGCTAATAAAAGTCTTTAATTAGAGGGCATTCTAGCCACTATAAGAAGGCTGCTTAAGAGGAGCTTGTGCGAAGGTCTGCTGCGGATAATACGCAGCGGGTGCGATGGGAGCTACAGATGCATTCTCCTCTAGTAATTCTCTATTGTTAATGTTACGTACAAGTTCTTAGAGTTTTTAAAGTCGCTGCTTCTTCCTTGCTTAATCAACGCGCTCTTAGAGCGCTAAGATTTTAGTATTATAATCGTTACTAATAGGGGTGTCTTCTATAGCTACCACAGGCTCTTGCCGACTAGAGGGTGTAACAGGTCGTGGTGGTAATCCAGATGCAATGCTAGCTCCAGGCATAGCTACAGGTCTTTGCGTAGATTCAGTGCCTTCTCTAGTAACTTCGCTGCTATTGCGCGTCGAGTTGCGAGTCTAAACCATAATAACTTTCTTAATCTAACGGTCCAATATAAACGGAAGAATCAAAATTGTCATGAATAGGTCAGGGATATCAGAGTAAGAGATCAAGGAAGTCACGGCTTATTCAAAGGTATATAGCAATAGGTAACGGTCTTGATTCTTGCCCCCTTCCATCTAATCTAGTCAGAGGTTTGTGCCTATATAATCACAAGTGTTACATGCCTCTGGTCCTTGCCACAAGTCTAGCGGTCATACCTCGCCACAAGTCTAGCGCTCATACGCGGCGAATAACCTCGTCATATGACGCGAACCTGACAGAGGCTTGCTCGTGCAAATGGATCCTGTTGGCCTGAGGCAACCTCGTGGCTTTCTGGTCCTGACAAATAGCTTTATAATAATAAATCTAAATTTTATTAGTTTTAAAGGCATTTCTATTATATAAGTTATGCCTTCTATAGCTAAGAGTTTATAAGAACCTTACTAACTACCTTTCTTACGCTAGACCTATACCTTAAATTATAGCAGGATCTAGTAGGTTAGGAGAGTATTAGGCCTATTATAGTAGGTAAGGGCATTACTAATCTAGCACTTTATAAGTAATTTGCAGGCTTTAAAGGTAGCTTTATGGATTACTTTAGTATATTAAATAATAGAAAACGCTAGTAGTAAATCCTATAATAGTTATAAATATGCCCTAAACACAAGAAGTATTAGAATAAGGCTGTTTAGGCTAGTAGAGTTATTAATAGCTTTTATAGCTATTTAAAGAAGGTAGTCTTACTATATATAGTCTCTAAGTTCGCTTTTAATAATACTATATATATATTAGAGGGGAGCGTAATATCTTTTAACCTTTCTAACGCTATTATAAGCTTCCACAGGGACCTTATTAACCTTAATTACTAACCCTTAGGTGTATTAATAGAATTTAGCTAACGCAAAGTTCTTCCTAGTATTATAAATAATTTATTTAGGCAGTCTAAGATAACTATTAATCTAATAAGCTTTAATAGTGTCCTAAACATCTCTAGTAGTCTGCTTCTTTAGTTTAAGAAAACAAGCAGCTTAGAAAGCTATAGCAGAATCTATAATATAAAGGACTAGCTTACTATTAATTTAGAGGATATTAATAATAATCTTATAATTAAACTTATAGTTATCTTTTAAAGTAAACTTAAATTAGCTAGGGCTCTTACTATAAAGTTAATACTACTTGCAGAAACTAGTAATCTTTTATAGGATCTTTAGGTTAAATTCCTTACTAGCTTTGTAGAGAACCTTTTATAGTCTTCTAATAAAAGGGTAACTAAAATATTAATAAAGCTAATAAAGTTACGTTTTTATAAGAAAGAAGGCAACTATTATAGTTAGCTTAAGATCCCACTATAAATAACCTTATTATTAAGTTATAGGGATCTTTTTTATGCCTTAAATTAGTAGGTTCCTTAGGTTATTAAGCTTTATATTTATATAGTCTATATTAGTAATTAAGAATAAGAAAGGTATTGCTATTAGTAGCATGTAGAATTTAATCTCTCTAAGCACTATAGGAACCTTTAAAGAACCTAGTAATAATGCTTTTCTAGCGCTAAAGGTAATATTATATTAACTCGCGGATTAGTTAATTTATAGTAAGGGAAATAAGCATAAAAGGGCTTAGGCTTAAGTAATGCTAACTATAGAGACTCTTACAACACTAGTGTTAGGAAGGATACCTCTAAAGGTCTCTTCTAAATAGCATGCTTTAGTAAGGAAAACATTATTAAACTAAGGCTTTTTATAGGGATTACTATAGTAAAGGGCATGCTTAAATAACTAGTCTTAAAGTATCTTAAGTACTTTACTACTATTAGGGATCTTTATTAAGAGTGTTAACCTTTATAATACTATAGTAAGGAATTATAAAGGACCTATAGGAGAATTAGAGTGGTTATTCTTTTTAGTCTTATCTAATAAAGCTATTATTACCTTAGTCTTAAGGATTAATTGCTTAAGGTTATTAGGATTACTACTATTATTATCCTTGCCCTTAATATAAGCAAGGAATTACTACTACTTCTGCTTAGTTAGCCTGCTATAATAGAATTTAAACTAATTCTAATGCCTTTATAACACCTTATATTCTTTAGCAGAGTGCTTTGTGGACTAATACCCTTACTTCTTATAAATAAAGTAGCGGCCCTTACGATAAATAAAGGGCCTATGTTATTGCTATTAGAAGTCATGATTCTTCCTATAGTAATAATTAGTGTAAAACGCAGTATTAGAGTTAACTTTAGCCTCTTTTTAATAGAACGCACTATGCTTAGTAGTATTTCTTTTAGCTTGCTTTACTCTAATACTTTTCTAGAGCTTTAATATTAGGTCCTTATATATAAAGGGGCTATTATAGGCTATAAGGCTGCATTTAGGAATATTATTAATAGTAGCAAGAAGCGTGTTTTATATATTAATCTTATTATTTATGTAGCCTCTAGTCCTATAATAAAGAGAGATAATCTTGTTAGAGAGGAGGTTAAGGGCCTTAAGCATACTCTTTTTAGGGTTTTCTCTTATTACCTTACGTAGTATAATTATGCGGAGGTTATTATAATAAAGCTAAGTAG